>OFHU01000563.1:0-157941 GCA_900245905.1 Lacerta viridis
TATTTCTTCCGGCAATCTTCATTCCGGCTTGGGATTCATCCAGTCCATCCTTTCGCATGATGAATTCTGCATATAAGTTAAATAAGCAGGGAGAGGCAATATACAGCCTTGTCGTACTCCTTTCCCAATTTGAACCAATCAGTTGTTCCATATCCAGTTCTAACTGTAGCTTCTTGTCCTACATAGAGATTTCTCAGGAGACAAATGAGACAAATTGCGTAATAACCTAAGTCAAAACATCCTGTTCTCGTCGTGGCCAACCAGATATTTTGATAAGGACCAAACAAAGCTCATTATTGGAGCATCTGCTTTGCCCTCCCAAAGGTCCCGGGTTCGAATTCAGCATCTCCAGGCAGGGCTAGGAGGCGTTTCCTCTCTGAAACATTGGAGAGCCGCTGCCCAGTGAACTGAGCTCAATGGGCCATTGGCTGCAATGAGTATCAGGCAGCCTGCAATGTTCCTGTATCCTGTGGGAAGTAAACCAGGAGTTCAACAGCGTTCTCCTTGCTTGTGATTTGCAGCATACTTGCTCAATCTGCTAATACTATTATACAACTAATAATAATAATAATAATAATAATAATAATTTATGATTTATACCCTGCCCATCTGGCTAGGTTTCTATAGCAGCTCTCTGGGCAGCTCTCAACAGAACATGAAAAACACAATGAAACATCAAACATTAAAAACTTCCCTAAACAGGGCTGCCTTCTGGTGTCTTCTAAAAGTCAGATAGTTGTTTATTTCCTTGACATCTGGTAGGAAGGCATTCCACAGGGCGGGTGCCACCACTGAGAAGGCCCCCTCTGCCTGGTTCCCTGTAACCTTGCCTTCGGAGCTGGACCTCAGTATGTGGGCTGAACAATGAAGGCTCCTAATAATAATAATAATAATAATAATAATAATAATAATTTTATTTATACCCCGCCCTTCCCCGCCAAAAAGGGCTCAGGGCGGCTAACACCATTCAAATCACAACAAAAACATAAAACAATTCATCAAAATACAGATTAAAATACAATTTAAAATTTAATTTAGACTGCAGCCTCATTTTTAAGTAGCCCACCAATCCACCAAAAGAATGAAACGCCAGGGTCAGGGTTAAACTGAAACCAACCCAAAGGCCAGGTGGAACAGCTCCGTCTTGCAGGCCCTGCGGAAAGATGCCAAATCCCGCAGGGCCCTGGTCTCTTGTGACAGACCGTTCCACCAAGTCGGGGCCAGTACTGAGAAGGCCCTGGCCCTAGTTGAAGCCAACCTAGCATCCTTGTGGCTCGGGACCTCCAAAAAGTTATTATTTGAGGACCTTAAGGTCCTACCCGGGACATACCAGGAGAGGCGGTCCCTTAGGTCCACTTTAGATATACTGGGCCTTTTGGCCATTTAGGGCTTTAAAGGTCAGCACCAACACTTTGAATTGTGTTCAGAAACATACTGGGAGCCCATGGAGGTCTTTCATGGTCTTGGCTCCTCCCACTCCCAGTCACCAGTCTAATGTATTTGTGTGCAAGACATTTGACTTCCTGTCCCTTGTTCCCCTGTCCCTATTACCCCTTTGTAACCTCTTCCTGCCCACCAGAGCCTTTTATAAATTGGGTTTCAGTGCAGCTGTGTGGTTGAGGCTGGGAAAGACAATGTTTTTTTTCCTGAACTTCCCTGCTCACAATTCCTTGGAGTTTTGCGCCCTCTTCTGGAATAACACAGCATCGCTTTAAAAGTGTTTACGCTCCGGTAAAACGGATCTCTCTTTTTAGGTTGCTTGCTAAATATTTTATTTTCATACTCAAAGTGATTCATTCCTAAAACAAGAGGTGCTGGACCAGGGGCCTGCACAGAAGCTGGAAATCCTGTGCCTCTTTTTCCCGTTCTGCGTAACCTGTCGTCAAATGCGCAGTGCCTATATCTGAAATGGATTTTCTGCCTATATACATAGAAACGAAAGGCTGTTGTCACGCTCTGCAGTTGCGGGTGCAGGTGGGGTGATCTGTGGGGGGCGGGCGGGTAAGCAGGGTGGTGAGATGTAAAGATAGGGGGGTTGGTCTAACTTGGGACACACATTCATAGAATTGTAGAGTTGGAAGGGACCATGAGGGTCATCTAGTCCAACCCCTTGCAATGCAGGAATCTCAGCTAATGCATCCACGACAGGGTTGCCGTATTGTGAAGACACACAGTTGCTGACTATGGTGACCCTACCCATGACAAAGAAGATGTGCCCTGAAAAAAAGGCGAGGGGAGCACTCTTGTGCTCGAGTGCTTCTTGTGGGTTTCCCCACAGACATCTGGTTGGCCACTGTGAGAGCAGGATGCTGGCCGTTGGCCTCATCCAGCAAGTTCTTATCACACTCTTATCTGGACTTGGGGAAATGCGGCAGTTCTGTGATGGGACATGTGCTTTGCATGGAAAAAAGTCTCCGACGCAATCCTTGGCCTCTCCAGGTGGGGCTGGGAGAGATCTCTGTCTGAAACCTGGAGAGCTGCTGCCAGTCAGAGTAGGCAGTACTGAGCCTGGTGGACCAATGGTCTGATTCAGTATAAGGCAGCTCCCTGTGTTCCTATGTATCAGGAATGCTTCATTTACAGCTGACTTAGCGCACATGAGCCTCTTTGGGATTCTGCCTCATCTCTAGGCTTTTTGGAGTTACATTTCTGAGTGGTTTGGGTGGTAGTGGGTGTAGTGCTAATTATTATTATTATTATTATTATTATTATTATTATTATTATCCCGCCCATCTGGGTGGCTCCCAACAGAATAATAAAGCTATCAAACATTAAAAACTTCCCTAAACAGGGAAGTGCACATGGACATAAATCAGGGTGGATTTGGTTTAAATCAAACTGAAATTAATAATGATTTAAATCACTAGTCAGTAAGGCACAGGGTGGATTTAAATAATTAAAAAAATCCATTTTTTTTATTTAAATCGGATTTTTTTGATTTAAATCAGATTTCTTTTTATTTAAATCCACCGAGCCTTACTGACTAGTGATTTAAATCGTGATTTAAATCAGTTTGATTTAAATCAAATCCACCCTGACATAAATGCACACAACTGCACATGAACACTAGATCCATGCGCCATGCTCAGCCAGCCACATCACCCACTGCAGCTGATGTACCTTTTGAACTGTACCTGCACAGCCTGTTGGCATTCTTCCAAATATATTTAAAACAAAACAAAACCAAAGGCCTCCTTGGCTTTTAAGTCAGCAGAGGGCAAGGGCTGTTAATGAGTGCAAGCATGCAAGAGACAGAGCGGAGCCGGCAGCAAATTAATTTTATTTATTTATGTATCGTATTTATTCATTTAAAGGCATGTATCCAAGCTGGTGTTTTTACTGAGTAGAATGTGTCCTTTTATTTAAAATGCATCTCTGGTTATTTGTGGGGCCTCTGGTGTTTTTACATGAGTAGAATGTGCTTTTATTTAAAATGCATCTCTGGGTTATTTGTGGGGCCTGCCTGGTGTTTTTACATGAGTAGAATGTGTCCTTTTATTTAAAAATCTCTGGGTTATTTGTGGGGCCTGCCTGGTGTTTTTACATGAGTAGAATGTGCTTTTATTTAAAATGCATATGTGTTTTTACATGAGAGAATGTGTCCTTTTATTTAAAATGCATCTCTGGGTTATTTGTGGGGCCTGCCTGGTGTTTTTACATGAGTAGAATGTGTCCTTTTATTTAAAATGCATCTCTGGGTTATGCTGGTGTTTTTCTGGTGCTTTTATTTAAAATGCATCTCTGGGTTATTTGTGGGGCCTGCCTGGTGTTTTTACATGAGTAGAATGTGGGTTTTCCAGGCTTAGATCCCTGCAATGTGCTATACTTGGGGCTGCCCTTGAAGACAGTTCAGAAACTGCAGCTGCTGCAGAACTCAGTGGTCAGGTTGCAGACCAGGGTCTAAGCACACAATGCACACCAATCCAGCTTCAACTGTATTAGCAACCAAGGAGTTTCTAGGCTCAGTTTTGGCTTATAAAGTGATAAGCTGATCTGTCTTGAGAAACAATGGAGTAAGCCCCTGGGGGACATCACCTTGAAATCAAACCGGTGCATTAGCAGCACGGAAAGTGACTGTGAAGCGATCGCACACAGGGTCCCTGAGGGACTTTGGCCACCTCATGAGAAGAGAAGACTCCCTGGAAAAACTGATGTGGGAAAGATGGAGGGCACAAGGAGAAGGGGACGACAGAGGATGAGATGGTTGGACAGTGTTCTCGAAGCAACTAGCTGAGTTTGGCCAAACTGCGGGACAGTGGAGGATAGTCCCTCATTTCCCGCTGCCACCAACCAGGTACTCCCTGATAAATTACTGAGTCGTTCAGTCAGTTTTTAAAAGTGAACCAAAAACACAAGTTTATTTTCTCAAAACATTAACAAGCTTATGGTTTCTCAGATAATATCCTGTCAGTATCTTAACTTAGTTCCCTATACCGGCCTATACCATCCTGTTGTTGTTGTTCAGTTGTTCAGTCGTGTCCGACTCTTCGTGACCCCATGGACCAGAGCACGCCAGGCACTGCCTGTCTTCACTGCCTCCCGCAGTTTGGCCAAACTCATGTTAGTAGCTTCGAGAACACTGTCCAACCATCTCATCCTCTGTCGTCCCCTTCTCCTTGTGCCCTCCATCTTTCCCAACATCAGGGTCTTTTCCAGGGAGTCTTCTCTTCTCATGAGGTGGCCAAAGTACTGGAGCCTCAACTTCAGGATCTGCCCTTCCAGTGAGCACTCAGGGCTGATTTCTTTAAGGATGGATAAGTCTGATCTTCTTGCAGTCCATGGGACTCTCAAGGGTCTGATCTTTCTGCAGTCCATGGGACCAACACAGCTACCTACCTGTAATTGGGAATCACAAGGCTTTCTCACCCCGGCCCTCCTTGCTAGGAAAAGGTTCCCTTGCTGAAATGCCCTTCCTTTTTTTAAGAGGCAGAAGCAGGAATAATGGAGGTGGCATGATGTCATTAGCAGGCAGCAGAAGTTGGCAACTGCCCTCTTCACCAAGACTGACAAGTCAGACGACAGCTCCACGCTGGATGGGTGTGGGAGCAGCAGCAGCAGCAAAAAAGAGAGAAGGCCCTCCCCCTTTACGAGGCCGGGGAGCATGCGCATTAACGCCAGCAGGGAAGGGAGGACGTTTTTTCTCTTTCCTCTCTCCGTCCGCGCCCTTTCCTATTCCGGGACAGGCTGCGAGCGAGCGAGGCGGAGGCGGGCTGGGGGCTGTTGAGAAAGCGCGCGCGCGCGCGAGCGAGTGAGCGAGCTCGAGCCGAAACGGGCGGGGTTTGGGCAACCCGGGAAACGGAGCCAAGGGGACCCCCCCTCCACCCACCTCTTTCTCCTCTGGTAGGGCTTTTCCCGTCCGGGAGGCTGCTGCAGCTGCGCCTTACTAACCCGGCACCCCAAAAGAGCTTTCTGGGGTGTGTGTGTTGCGGGGGGGGGGAGTGCCAAGTGAGTGGCCCTGGGGGAGGAAGCTGCGGATGACTTTGCAGCCGGCGGAAGGAGCAGCAGCAACTGGAGGAGGAGGAGGAGGCAGCGGCAGCGGCGAGCTCGGGAGCCCCGTGGAACGTTGAAGCGCCGGGAAGGAAAACACCCCCCATTGTGACGTCGCGTTCTTCGGAAGTGGAAAGTTTGTCCCAGCGTTCGAAAGGCGCGCCCGCTCGCCTTTGATCTCCTTGGCTCGCTCGAGAGAAAAGAAGGGACCCCCCCCTTCCTCCCCCGCGGCCAGAGGAAGCGGCGTTTCTCCGGCTGCTACTTTTCTTTCCCCCTCTCCCGCTGCTTCTTCCAAGGTGAGTGGCGGTGATGGGAGGCTTCTCTCTTCATTTTCCTGGGTGGGTGGGTGGGCGCACGCACGTTTCTTCCCCCCCCTCCCATCCGGAGCAACCCCTCCCTCCCCACTGGGGGGCGGAGGTTACAACACGTGTGCCCCGTAACGAGGAGAAGCGTGGGCCCGTGGGTAGAGGGGGCTCGCTCGTAACCTCTCTCCCTGACCTCGATCGTGTGGACGCGCTTTTCTCGGTCGACGCTTGCTTGAAGGTGTTCGGTGAGACGGCGCTGGGCTCTGGGGAGCCCTCCTTCAACCGCCCTTTGATTTGTACACCCCCCCCAACACACACCGAAATTTGGGGTGGGTTTTTTAGAGCTGCTTCGCTTCTTTCGCCCTCTCCACTCACGTACACGCCTTTCCAGAAGTTGCCCAAAATCCTTGCGGAAAAAAGTTTGCAAATATTTAAAGTGGGGGGGCGCGAGAAGAGCGGGCGGTGGTGCGATGAGCGAGAGGGCGCGTGGCTTCTTCACGACCCCGGCTACCTTCCTGTTTGGTTTCCGTACAGATTCGTAGAAGCGCCTGCAGGACTCGATTAGGGGGGTAGGTTAGGTTGGGTTGGGTTGGGGGGTCTGAGTTGGCAAATCTGGTAGCTTTAACTCGCTTGTAAAGAGAGGCGAGGCGGGTGCGTTTTTGGGTCTCGCCTCCAAGCCCCCCACCCCACCCCAACGTTGGAAACTTCTTCTCATGGGTGGGACATCTGGGGTTTGAATTAAAACTGCCGTTTAGACAGGAACAAGCGGGGCGAGCGCTCGGGCGGCTTCAGACGCGTGTTCGCTTTCCGGAAGCGGCGCGCACGCTTGCCTGAAAGAAGTGGGGCGGGGGGTGGTGGTGACTGGAGCAAGCAAGGGGGTCTCTCTCTCTCTCTCTCTCTCTCTCTCTCTCTCTCTCTCTCTCTCTCTCTCTCTCTCTCTCTCTCCAAATCTTTAATGTGGGAAGGGGCTGCCCACCCGCCGTTCTTTCCCTGCTTGGACAGTACTTTACTAGATTTGAATCGGTGCCATATTAAGAAGACGCCCTAGAGAGTCGAATCTGGTGTATTGTGTGAATTGTGACACTCTCCCCGAACTGGAGGATATATTTTTTTCCGTGAGGAGGGATCTAATTCATCTGAGACTCCCCGTGGGGTGGGGAGAGAGGCTTGGACATTTCATTTCCTTCCATTTATCTAGGGACCCGTCTCTCCCTCGCCGCCCCGCGCTTTTCCCTTTGTTACAGCTGCTCACTCAAGGACAGGCGAAAACTTCTTAATACTGTAAAGGCAAAAGACACGCGAGTTTTGCGCTCTCGTCTGGATGGTGCCCTTTGGCCTCCCCCCCCCTCCGGTCATTTGAAAAGTAGAGCTCTTTGACCCAGTTCCTCTGTAGCAATAGCGAGGGAGGGGGAAGGGGAGGGAATCTGTGAATTCATTTTTGTTTCCATTCAGATCTTTCTCTCTGTGTTTCATTCTTTTCCATATCTGTCTGCCAAAAAAGGGGGGGGGAGGAGAGAAATCTGCAGCTTCTTGGAGGTTGCCATTTTGAAACGGGGGGGGGGAGTTGTCTTGGTTTTCGGTTTTTTTTTAAGTCCTGGCGTGATTTTGAAATGGTTTGCGGAGCCTGATTTTCATTTCATTCTGTTATTTCCAGTATGGAGGAGAGAACTTTCCTCAGCGTCTGTGTATAAAACTTTTCTCACCTGTTCCTGAACTTGGCTGAGAGTTATTTTTCTGCCATGCCTCTCTCTCTCCCCCCCCTTCCTTCTCCCCTGCCCCCAAAGTATTTTTGAACTTTTGGAGAATTTTTTTTGCGGGGGGGGGGGCGGGAGAACAACAGACACCTGGAAAAGCAGTGTGGCAATAAAATCAAGCTTCCATCCTGGAGGGGCGTAGAAACACTCGGGATTGCAAACTCGGGGGGGGGGTGGAGTAGCCTTGCAGACACCCACCCACTCGCAATTAATAACTCTTTCGGCTGCTGGGCCCTAGCAGAGAACTGAAGTCCGAACCCCAGGTTTGAAATGTGCGTGAGGAGTACATGCGTCTAGGAGTCTCTGTAAACTTGAGAGTGACCTTCATACCTGTCCTGTGTCCTCCCGTGATGTTTGGCTTCCATTGATGTGGCTTTTGCGCGTGAGAGGAGAAGTTGGGAACCAAAATGGAAGAAAGGCCGCACTCTTGAAATTGGGGACAAACACACAAACACAACCGGGTCACGGATTTGGAGCCTGTGCAGGCTCACCGAAACGTTTGGGATGTTTGCGGTGGAAGAATCCCACCCTCCTCGCTGAGATCTGGTGTGGTGTTGAGGCTGGGGAAATCCTACTTTTGGGTCCTTGCTCAGCCCCGAAGCACGCTTGGAGGCCTTTTGCCTGCCTTGCCTACGGTTGCAGGGTGTTGTCAGAATATGAGCATTATAAGGGGGTAGTTAGGATCCCCAGGAGTCCTTGCTTGTCCTGGGTTGGAGAGAAAAGGGGGGGGAGGTGTTGTTGCCCGGTTTCTGCGCTGCTTTGAGGAGGGTCAGGGTTCAAGTACGACCTCTGCCGCAGAATCCTTACATGACCTCGCGCAGTTCGCTGGCCACAGTCCAGAGCAAAGGACGTGTATCGAAGTTCTGCTGGAACGGACAGGACTCTAAACCTCCTGTGGGTTTCACCCACTGCCTCCCAGTCTCACTTCCCCTCTCTGTGAAATGAGATTTTTTTTTTTTAACCCCACTAGTATTATTATTACTACTGTTTACTGCATTTTGGCCCCACCTTTGAAGGAGCTCAAGGTGGCAGGCGTGGCTCCCCCCCCCCATCTCATTTAATTCGACAAGGGTAGGTTAGGCTGAGAGGCAGTGGTGGTGACTTGCCCCAGGTCACCCGGCGAGCTTCATGTGGCGCGGTGGGGATTTGAACTCAGGTCTCGCAGGGCCTAATCTGGCGCTCTTAACCACTACGCCACACTGGCTCTTGGGGTGATTTGTGAAGGCAAGTGCAGTACTTGTACCTGAGCCCGTGTCAAATTAAGGGTACAGTATAGGAAACACACCTGTGTGTGTTTGTTCCTACTGCCCTAAACTGCTGGGAGGCAGTCTGCCCCCACAGTGGCCAGCCAGATGTCTATGGGGCGCTCACAAGCAGGACACAGGAGCTGTAGAATTGGAGAGTGGGAAGGGCCCCCCCGTGGGTCATCTATTCCAACCTGCAATGCTTATTTTGCCCCATGTGGGGTTTGAACCCACGAACCTGAGATTAAGAGTCTCATGCTCTAGCTGTCTCTTGGTGACTGCAATCCATAGGCAGCGTCCCTCTGATCCTGGAGGGAAAATATAGCCACCAAGGATAGCTCAGTCAGTAGAACTGAGAGACCCTTAATCTCAGGGTCAAGGGTTCGAGCCCCGTGTTGGTGACTGCAATCCATAGGCAGCGTCCCTCTGATCCTGGAGGGAAAATATAGCCACCAAGGATAGCTCAGTCAGTAGAACTGAGAGACCCTTAATCTCAGGGTCAAGGGTTCGAGCCCCGTGTTGGGCCAAAGATTCCTGCATTGCAGGGGGTTGGACTGGAGGACCCTTGGGGGTCCCTTCCAACTCCAGAATTCCATGACCTTTCCTCCAGGGTGCTCAAGTACATGGTCCTCCCCAATATTACTCTCACAACAGCCCTGTGAGGCAGGTTAGGTTGCGAGGCAGTTCCTGGCCCAAGGTCACCCAGTGAGCATCGTGGTCGGGTGAGGACCGGAACCCTGGTCTCTCCCAGGGCCTGGGCCAACACTCTAACCACTACACCACACTGCCTCCCTGCTGTTATTTGGAGGCGCACAAATTTCCCCACGCAGGCACTACTACAACTACTATTTTCGAGGCCTCAGACGTATGGGGAGAAGGGCTGGATCTAAACCGAATGCCAGATTTGGCATCCTGGAAATCTTTATATATTAAAAAAAGCCCCACAAGTTTCTGGACCTTATGACTGTGACAGTCAGGTCAGATTGAAAGTGTGTGTGGGGGCCTTTCAGATAGGCAGAAGTGAGATTGATAGGACTTTTAAGTGGGGGTGTAATAGTTGTAAGAAATTAAGGTTGTTGTTTTTACAACATAGTAATGGGCTTCTGTGCCTCCCCTTGAATAAAACAAGTATAGAACTAGCCATGAAAATCATGCAGCACTGCAAATTTCAGGAACACTGTTGCAATAATATTGATAACAGCAACCGCAGCAGCAAAAATAATTTTATTATTCATACCCCGCCCTTCCGACCCAGGTTGTAGTGCACCTGCCGCCGGCCTTTTTTCGCATTGCCATAGTGCTGGCGGCGACGGATGGAGCGTTTTGAGGTTGGCACCACCCCATCCTGGGGGGGCTCCCTGCGCATGTCGGTCGGCCACTTCTAGGAATGGGAGAAGCGAGACCGTTAAGTGTCAGGCCGTGAGATGCAGTGGAGGAGAAGGCAGCCGGGGGATGAAGGTGCAGAAAGGGGAAGTGGTTTGAAAAACGGAGAGGGAGAAGCTGTTCCAAAGCAAGAAGAGGCCGGAGAGAAAAAGAGTGTAATTAATCGGAGAGCCGGAGTCACTAAGGCAGGAGTAGAACCATAGAATCCTAGAGTTGGGAGGGACACCGGGGGGTCATCCAGTCCAACCCCCTGCGAGGCAGGAATCTCAGCTAAAGCATCCATGACAGATGGCCACCCAACTTCTGCTTAACTGTTGTCGTTCCAGACTACAAATCCCACCAGTCCCTGCCAGCGTGGCCGGGGATGATGGGAATTGTAGTCCAGCAAGAGGATGTTTTCCTGCGTGTTGCCTCCCCTGCGCTAGAGTGACGCGCAGCCCACGTTTTCAGAGGCGGAAATGGGAGTTGCCGATGCCCCCGGATATCTGTGGGTGTAGAGTGACTATGCCCGGTCCCTTTGGGTAAGTAAGTAAACAAATCTACCCTTCGTACAGGAAGTTAGTGGGAAACCAGGTCAGATTCAAGCCCCAGAGAATGGTGCGGGCGTGTGACTCTAGACTTTCTGCCTCTGGGGCTGCTATGTAGTCCTCGCTTCCTCTTCCTGTTCAGAAGCTGCTGTTTGGTTGGCAGAACTGTAGTGCTGTTGTTGAGAATCGAGTCCTCACATGTGACTAGTCCTCAGTGTAATCAATGGCTGTTCTGTGTGCATTCACCTCTTTCTAGCAAATCAGTTACCCCAAAAGAAGTTAGTTGTGTGTAGGAGAGAGAGAGAGAGAGAGAGGAAGGAAGGAAGGAAGGAAGGAAGGAAGGAAGGAAGGAAGGAAGGAAGGAACCAGCTCTTCCTATCCTGGTCACCCGCCAGAGATTCTTAGCTCGCCACAGGTGACCAAGCAGTCGACTGTTTTATATAAGCTTTGCCTCATATCGGTTGCCACCTTGAGTGTCATTGTGTACAAATTGCCAGAGGACATGGTGATGTGACTGGCCAAAGAAGAAAAGGGAGAATGAATCTGGAGGAACGTGGCTGGAGTAGGCAGCAGCTGGGACATAGGGTGTGTAAGGGTGAATAAAGTGAAATGAAATGTAGGCCAGAGCACCCTATTTATTTATTTATTGCATATTCCTACATTGCAGGGGGTTGGACTGGATGACCCTTGGGGTCCCTTCCAACTCTGCAATTCTATTATTGATCTCGCACCTTTTTCTCCAAGGAGCATAAGGTGGCATGAACCTGCCACCTCATTTCATCTCCACAACAACCTGTGTGGTTGGTTAGGCTGAGAGGCAGTGACTAGCCCCAGGTTACCCAGGGAGCTTCATAGCCGAGCAGGGATTTGAACCCTGGTCTCCCATGTCCCAGCCTGGCACTCTGACCGCTACACCACGCTGGCTGGCTGCCTTTCCTTGGGGTGCCCAGGTCTTAAGTTGCCCTGGGGAAGGTTGGGGAGGGGCTGATTAAGATGGGGGCACACAGATCAGAGAATCGTAGGATCGTAGGAAGGGACCCCCGAGGGTCATCTAGTCCAACCCCCTGCAATGCAATGCAGGAATCTTAGCTAAACCATCCCTGACAGATGGCCATCCAACCTCTGCTTAAAAACCTCAAAGAAGGAGAGTTTGCCACCTCCCGAGGGAGACCGTTCCACTCTCAAACAGCTCCTATCGTCAGAAAGGGTCTTATCTCCTTGCACGCCCCCAAATTTTGTCATTGAGGGCAGCACTGACATACCGGAGATCACCCTTTTTGAGGGTCCCACACACACCCTCCCCAGCGTCTGCAGCCACGCATCTCCCTAGCCCTAGGGGTGCTTTCCCCCAAACAGCCGCCCATTGTGGAGTTTTCCCAATCCAGCCCAGTGTTAAAACTCAGGTATACTATGTAAACTAGGCGCCAAATGGCACCTTGAATCTAGGTTGCGGTTGCCGCAACGGAATGTCTGTTCGCCATTGGTTTGGGCTAGATGACTCTTGGGGTGCCCCTTCCGACGCTACAGTTCTATGATCTCAGCTACTGGTCCCAGTGTTGAAGAGGGAGAAACGCACACATTGGAAATGGCATTCGCTATTGAGTAAGGCAGAGCTTTTTAAACCGGTCGCCAACCTAGCGCCCATCGGACCAGCGGCAGTAGCAAAACGCGCCTGGCTAATTTCAATCACAGCTGCGGTCGAACGTTTGGGCTCCCGAACGCCACTAACCCAGAAGTTTGCGAACGTTCTTTGGAGCCCAAACATCTTCCGCGACTTCCGATTGGTTGCAGGAGCTTCCTGCAGCCAATCGGAAGCCTGGCCTTGGTTTCCGCGCGTTTTGGAAATCGTGAACGGACTTCCGGAATGGATCCCGTCCGACTTCCGAGGTACCACTACTCTGAGGGTGCCGATCGTAACCTGAATTAGAGAGAATGGAGGGCCTTGTTAATTTTGATCTTCTCCTGTTTCCTCCTCCCTCTTCAGCCTTGTATGGACTGTGGTGCTCGCCCGCAGCCATGGGGAAGATGCTATCAAAGATATTCGGCAACAAGGAGATGAGGATCCTCATGTTGGGTTTGGATGCCGCCGGCAAGACCACCATCCTCTACAAGCTGAAGCTGGGCCAGCCGGTGACCACCATTCCCACGGTGGGCTTCAACGTGGAGACGGTGACCTACAAGAACGTCAAGTTCAATGTCTGGGACGTCGGGGGGCAGGACAAGATCCGCCCTCTGTGGAGACACTATTACACCGGCACCCAGGGGCTGATTTTCGTGGTGGACTGCGCCGACCGCGACCGGATCGACGAAGGCCGGCAGGAGCTCCACCGCATCATCAACGACCGGGAGATGCGAGACGCCATCATCCTCGTCTTTGCCAATAAACAGGACCTCCCCGACGCCATGAAGCCCCACGAGATCCAGGAGAAACTGGGCCTCACGCGCATTAGGGACAGAAATTGGTACGTCCAGCCGTCCTGCGCGACGTCGGGGGAAGGACTTTACGAAGGTTTAATGTGGCTTACTTCCAACTACAAATCATAATTCTAGGGCTATATATCTATATCTATATATATATATAATTTGCGCACGCACACACAGAAAGAATCTCTAACCAATGAATCCTAGAACATATATATTCTCTTCTCCTCCTCCCCCTGTTCCTCCTCAACAAAAAAAAATTGAAACGAATTCTTCGCTCTAGCAGAAGGGGAGAGTTTTCTCGGCAAATCGCTTTGCTGTAGCAGAAGTGGAGAGTTTTCTCGGCAAAGGGATGTGGGCAGCAAGCTGTCCACAAGAGATTTCTCTCTCTTTTGCCGCCTCCTCTGTTCTGGGAGATGGCGGCGTTGGATATATGCTGATGGGAGCAAAGGGGTCTCGGTGGGGAGACTCTTAGCCCCATCCCTATATACGAGAGTTATGTCTGCTAGGTTTGCACCCCTTTAACCTTTCTCTCTGCCCCCCAACTCCTGTGGTTCTCCAACCTGTGGTGTCCTCAGCCTGAAAGCTGAGCTGCCTTGTGGGCAGAGTTGGCAGAGCTTGGCGATGTTGCCCGTGCCATAATGGCAGTGTGTTTGGGCAGGTGGGCACCTTGGCCGGGGAATTGCTTTCCCCTTCCTGCGTTGTTGAGAGCGAGGGATGGATTCTGTCTCCTTGCTTGGTGCTCCTGCAAGCCTTGGGTTCAAGGGCCGCAAGTGGGCAGACTGCCCTTGGCCCATTTTTGCATGGTGGGTGGGTGGGCATGGGAGAGACACTCCCCCCACACCCGCCCCCGAGACGAGGCGTGTTCAAGTCCCGGTGCCATCCTGCGTTGCCGATGGAAGTTGACATTCAGGAATGCTTTGCTCGCTGCAGGCTGCGCCCTGTCCTTCCTTTGCTGGGAACACCCGTCTCTTTCCCCTGCCTCTCCCCTCTCTCTCTCTCTCTTGACCTGCTCAACCTGCCGGGGTTGCCTGCTTGGTGTAGGCAAGGATGTGCGAGGCCAACGCCCGACCGAACCAGTTCCCCCACCGCAAGGTGGGTGGAATTGAAGGAACCATTAATCAGAGCTGGTGCTGGCTTCCTCTCGCCAGAGCCTGGATCTTCATGATGGAGGCAGCTGGAGCTTCCCTCCACTTTGTCAACAAGGGACAGGTGGAAATCTAGATTGGGGTGGGGGGTGGGGGGGTGCGCCGGGTTCCTGGCCTTTCCACCTGGCTTTGGGGTGGAGAGTTTCTGGCTTCCAACCTGGCCAAATTTCTAGCCGGACTGAATCAATCTGTTTTGCTCCTCTGCCCTTTTCCGATTCCATCCTTCTGCAAAACTTGTTTCCCCAAACGGGGAATCGCCTCCGCCACCCCCATCTCCTCTCTTTTCCCGTCTCCGGGCCACAGCCTTGGCTAAAGATCTGCCTTGCCAAGTTTCCCATCCTAGAGAAAGGACCATTGGACCCAGGATTTGCCAACCTGGTGCCCTCCGGGTCTTTTGGACTACCACTCCAAGCAGGCCCAGCATTGGGGGGGGGGGGTACCAGGTTGGCAAAGGCTGATTTAACTCAGCTTCAGCGGTGGTTGAGACCCTCTTCCAACTGTTGGGAACTATGTGTTCATTACCGGGGTGTGTTTGTTTGTGTGTGTGTGTTTGGTGTGAGAAACGTGCTCTGCCGGTTGTATTCCAGGTGGGTGCGAATTCTCCTCGCTTCCTAATCTTACCGACAAAGTCGATGAACTTTTTGGTCCATACTAGCTTAAACTAAGCACAGGATCCGAGGCACGGAACAAATAAGAGGTTTCTTTTCAGGGACCATGAATCACTTTGCCCTGATTTCTGCTGTAACTCGAGATCTATTTCCCCTTATCCCCCCCCTTTGCATTTGAGACTGATTCTTAAGAAGCAGTGACCAATTTGGGATGAAATCTCTTTGTCATCATCCCTTGATTCACCCTGGGCAGGAAGGACTCGCAAATGACCCCGCCCGTCCAAATTGCTAGCTTTTGAACTTGAACTGGGTTCGTCCTCTGTCTCCCCACCCACCCCCCCACCCACCCAGCAAAAATGGGTCTACTCAGGTAGTCGGGCATTTCCACCTCCCTCCCCTTCCTGTCCAGGATCGCAATGGGGAGATCTCCTCAGTTTAACTTTGCAAACTTCTTGCTTGGATGCCTTGCTGGGTGAGAAACCTCCCCTCCCTTTGATACAAGATCCGGTCAGTTTCCCCCCGGATTTACTTTCGCCCCCTGAACTCACAGGTGAGGACCATGTGTGTATGTCGCAGGGGCAGATTCTCGGTAGGGATAGTTTTTTGGGCATTGTGGTGGGAAGAGAGTTTTCTTACTCCGACCCCCATGAGAAAGAGGAAGCCGTTGCATGGCCAGATGGCTCAGGCCTTGGTTTTTCTGCTACCCCTTAGATGCACCCAGGGGTCCCCAATTGCGAGCTGCGTCTTATGGAAGGTAGATTTTTATTTTTTCATATTTTTTTTTTTGCACGGTGGGATCGGGAGCCTGTTTCTCTGCGCTTTGCAGAGAAAAGAAACGGCTCTCGTTATCTGGAAAACACCCAAGTCTTGGTGGTGGAGTTGTACGGGAGGTACCAAGCGATCAAGGTGGGGGTCCTTCCACACACACCCCTCCCTGGGACCTATCAGGCCTCGTGCTCCTGCTGTCCCCGCAGGGAAGTCTTGCCCGCTGTCCTTTGCGCCATGTTCCCACACCGCAGCCTGCTCTGCTAGGGTGTGATCTCCTCTTTTGAGAAAGCGTGACTCATAACTCCCACAAGGAGTGTTCATTCTCCTCTCTCTCTCTCTCTCCCCCCCCACGCTTTCAGTAGAGGGAGGGAGCGGTTCTGCACAGCTCAGCGAGCTCTAACGCACATCTGCAGGAAACTCTTCCCCCTCTTCTTCCCTCCTTGCCAGCCTTAGAGGGCCAACCTGGCTCCCTCCCGAATTGAACCTGCGGCAGCGAAGGGATCTGTGCCTCTTCCTCCTCCCCCCCCCCAAAAAAAACTTGCATCCAGGACTAAGACTGGTATGGGACTTCTTCCCCCGTCTTGCCTCCCTCTCTTTCTTGAAACTGACTTGGATGAAAAACGCTGTGCCTGAATTTCACGGTGGCAATATTTTGTGCCTGTAGGACCAACCCTTGATTTTTTTTTTATCAGACCCCTGAACGGTGGGATGATGATTATTTTTTGAAGGGGGGGGGGTGACCAGGTGTGCTCCCCCTTCCGCTCCTGATGGCAACCTTTCTTTCTCCCCCAATAAGCTGCATTTAACCACGATTAGAAACGGCGCTTGAAAAGTATTTCGCGGGGTGGGGTGGGAGGTTTAACTCTTTAACATTCCTGCGCTGTAGGTTCCCCCCCCCCCCGCTTCCAAAATCACTCGCTTCCTGCCGTCACCCGATCGCACCCTGCGCTTCTCTTCCCGCCCATAATCTTGCCGACATTCCAACGGATCTGCTCTGCTTTTTTGGGGGGCGGGGGATCTGCCAGCCGGATTCCCGGGCGATCGCATCGGAACGAGACAGAATTTAAAAGTCAGGTGACCGCCATCTGCTTAGGCGTTGCGAGATAATCCAATTCCGCTGGCACGAAATGTGTGTGACCGCGGACGTCATCGGGAATTTGTGTGATGGGAATTCAGGCTGGGCCCTGGGGGGGGGGCGGCGGGATAAAACCCCCGGCCTCTTTTCTCTCTCTTCTAGATATCTTTTACCTCCCTTTCATTTCTTCCAAGTAAAATGTTGCTTTTGGCTGTTTCCCCCAAGTTGTTTGCCCCCCCCTACCCCACGAGCGCTGATGAGAAATGACCCACCTTAAACAAAGCTTTTCAAGCCCCACACCTGGGTGGGTGAACATGTTGTGGCAGCCAGTTGTTCTCTGCAGATTCCTAGGGCACAGATGGCTGCAAATTTAAGCTGGAAGGCAGTGGTTAATTTGGGAGGACCGTGCCTTAATTTGCTGGCGAAGATCTGAGATCTGGCCACTAGGATACGTGTATTAATGCACTTGGAAAGTTCTGTGTCGGTGGTGATGATATAAGAAGGCACTTAGTTTTTTTGGGGGGGGGGGGTTGCCTGTGTAGTCACATTAAAATAATTCCCAGATCACGCACAACGGAGGCACGGAGGTGCTTGATTTCTTGCGGGTGGGAGGGTAAGATGTGTGTGAATATATTTGGGAGGGTTTCTGCGAAGTCAATAAGGGCTCCTCAGTTCCTGAACGGGGGAACAAGGTACTTTTTGTCAGCAATATCTGCAGCTGTCTTAACTGGAATACATTGGGTTTGTCTTTGGGGGTTTTTCTTGGTTCCCTCCTCTTCCCCCACCCCCGAAAAAATTATGTTTCCTTTCTCTTCCCTCCCCCCCCGACTAGCAAAATGAGGGGTGTGTTTATCAGATGCTGATCTGCATATGCAAAAATGTACTGTACGTTTAACGCTGGAAATTTCTTTTGGAATCTTTTCTTTCAGGTTGGGGGAATCCAGATGTGTCTTGTGGTTATGGGTCCCCGGGGTGGGGGAACACCCTAATCTTTACAAACAAGGGCTCACTTCAGTGAACTGTTTTTTTAAAAAATAAAACAAAATAAAAATAAATGATTTTTTCTTTCTAGCCTTCATGAAAATTGTGTGATTTTTCCTTATTTTAAAAAAGAGAGAGAGAGAGAAATTCCAACTTCATTGAGGTTCGTCTTATCAGCCTTACAGATAAGCCCTCAAGTCTTATGGTGGCCCACTTGCCTACAAGTTTCTGTGATAATGCCCTCCATATTAAGACTTGTGGGGGGGGGACTTGCCCTCTGGTCGCCTAGAGACTCTCCCGACTCTCCGCAGGCGACTAGGTGAGTAGCAAATACAAGGCTGTGGCTTATGTTTGTAATTCAAGTGGTTATTTCCTTCAAGGGCAACACTTCCTGTAGCTTTCCATCCTGTAAGCTTCTTTTCCTTCTTGGGTCACTTAACGGCCGCGTGACAGGCAGACATTCACCAGGTCCATTTTCCTTTGGCTGTGGAAATTCAGCGTAACTGAAAAGCTCCACTTAAGTGGACCCCAGGGGGGGTGTCACTTCATCACAGCTTCAAGTTTCCCCTTGAGCTGCTTAATGCTATGCACCCAGCCCCTCCCTCAAAGCGGCAGGCGGGACGTACAGGAGCCTCTGCAGGGCTGTTGTGCGACGCAGCTATACAGCCGATTGACTGGCATCTCAGTCACGGTGGAGGGTCTAGGCCTCGGAAGCAAGGTTGGGGGAGAATCTGCAGGACCCGCCAGATACCATATAATTGTAAAGCTGGAAGGGACCCCATGGGTCATCTAGTCCAGGGGTCAACAAACTTTTTCAGCAGGGGGCTGGCCCACTGTCCCTCACACCTTGTGGGGGGGCTGGACTATATTTTGAAAAAAATAATAATGAACGAATTCCTATGCCCCACAAATAACCCAGAGATGCATTTTAAATAAAAGCACACATTCTACTCATGTAAAAACACGCTGATTCTCGGACTGTCCGCGGGCCGGATTTAGAAGGCGGTTGGGCCGGATCTGGCCCCCAGGTCTTAGTTTGGGGACCCATGATCTAGTCCAGGGGTCAGCAACCTTTTTCAGCCGTGGGCCGGTCTACCGTCCCTCAGGCCATGTGGTGGGCCGGACTATATTTTGAAAAAAAAAAAACGAACGAATTCCTATGCCCCACAAATAACCCAGAGATGCATTTTAAATAAAAGGACACATTCTACCCATGTAAAAACACGCTGATTCCCAGACCGTCCGTGGGCCGGATTTAGAAGGTGATTGGGCTGCATCCGGCCCATAGGCCTTAGGTTGCCTACCCCTGATTTAGTCCAACCCCCTGCAATGCAGGAATCTCGGCTAAAGCATCCATGACAGAAGGCTGTCCAGCCCCTGTTTTAAAACCTCCAAAGAAGGAGAGGTGTTGGTCTGTAACCCCCACCGGCCTTAGAGAGCATGGCCAATGGCTGGGGATGATGGGAACCGTAGTCGAAGTCATCTCAGTCCCAGTGGAATTACGGGCCTCAGATTGTGCCCATCAAATTCAATCCTTTTTCTCTCTCTCGGACGCTCTGCGTTTTCCTTTTATTCACTTTTCCTCCCAATTTCAGCCTTGACCGCGCAGACAGGGAACCTGTGGCCCTCCTGATGGCAAGACTACAACTCCCATCATCAGCCTGCTGCGGCTGATGGGAGTTGTATCTGACAACACCTGCAAGGCTACTGGTTCTCCCCTCCCTGACTTGAGGCCTACAGGAAGCTTGGGGAGCCCTTGGCTTTCCAGATGTTGCTGAACTACGACTCCCCTCATTGCTGGCCATTGGCCAGGCTTGCTTGGGCTGATGGGAGTTGTAGTTCCGCAACATCTGGAGGGCCAAAAGTCCTCTGGGCTGGAACCTCCCCTGTTAATTCTGACTTTCCCATTTCATGCCAGTTTCAGAACATAGCAACTGGGCCAGGGAATGCCAGTTTTCCTGAATGTTTCCTTCTTAGCCCACATTTGAACCACTAAGGTGCCATTTTAAATGGTTACAGCTTCCCGCAAAGATTTCTGGAGACCCTTCTTCCCCTTCCCAGAGCTACAGTTCCCAACACGGCTTTAACAATCTCAATTCACGAGGGACTTTGGAGAGTTGTCGTTCCATGAGGGGAATGGGCTTCTTAATCCTCTCAGCAGCACCCTCGTAACAAACTACAGCTCCCAGGATGCTTTGCGGGAAGCCATGGAATCGGATTGAAATATATGGTGAGGCCCCTATTCCCCTCAGAGAACTACAATTCCCAGAGCTCCCTGTGAAGAGGGACTGGTTAAACCACTCTGGGAATTATAGCTCTGGGGGGGGATAAGGAGGGGCTTTCCTAACGCCTCAGCTCCCCTAAACAAACTACAGTTCCCAGGATTCTCTGGGAAAGCCGTTTACATGTGTGGTATGAGTATATCCACCATCTCTGGCAGAGTCTCTTTGGGGGAAGCTCTGATCCTCACGGAGGGTGAAGGGAAGAGAGGGGCATTTATTTTCTGTTTTTCTCCTGTGACAACCCGCTTGTGACGTCCGTGGTGTCTTTTTTTGGTTCCCCTTTAAGAGGTGAGCTGCAGCTGGGACTTAGCACCAATGACCAGGGAGCTGCCAGGCGGATGTGCTGGTGTCAACAGGTTTTCATTTCCCCTTTTCTAAACATAACAAAAGATAGGTTTTTTTTGTGTGTGTTTTTTGCTGTTGAGAGGGAAGTATCACACAGCCTCTGCAGCCGCCTCCCGCAACCCAGTACCCAGATGTTTTGGACTGCAATTCGGGCACCCTCTTAGCCAGCACAGGGGAAACCCGCTCGGAACAACAGCCTGCGTTTCAAAAGGCAAAACCCGAGACACGTTTTCTCCCTCCACCCATTCTCCAACATGGTGCCCTCCAGATGTTTGGGGCTGATAACTCCCATCGGCCTCCGTAGTCCAAAACATTGAAGGTGGCACCAGGCTGGCAGAGGCTGTACATTGGTTGTTTATTGCCAACCCGATGCCCACGGGCAAGTCTAGGCCTCCTGGAAAGAAAGTTATGCATCAAAATGTTCAGGCAACTTTTAAGCAATTTCTGTAAAATAGGAGTGAGAATCCGGGGACACTTTTCAACTTCCTATTAAATAGATGGATTTTGTCAGGGGACTGATTCGTAAATCCGGGGACTGTCCCCGGGAAACGGGGACGTCTGGTAACTTTATTCTAGGCTGCATTAACAGAAGTATAGCATCCAGAACCTCTGTTCTGCCCCTAAATCCTTTTCACATGCGCTGCTAGTAAGTCAGGTGTCCCCCATCTAAGGTTTGTGCACCTGGTTCTTCCTGCCTAAGTGCAGAACCTGACATTTGTCCCCGCCGAAATTCATTTTGTGAGCTTGGGCCCAGGTCTCCCAATCTGTTAAGGTCATTTTGAATTCTGATTTCTGCACGCAGGCCCAGGGTAGCTCAAGAGAGGAATATTAAAAGCGCCGAGACACCTGGGGAAAATGGTGTGTGCGAGGCGCGGCTCCTGGCAGTCCCCCAACGCCTCACTGCGACACCAGTGAGTTGTGCGAAGTGGGTGGGGTTTTGTGGCTTGAAGGTGTGGAGCCGCACCTTCTTTTGAACACAGCACCTTTATTCCTTCTCCTCTTAAGCAGGTAGGGCTTTGTCACTGGCAGGGCTCCAGGGTGGGGCTTCCAAGGGCCATGAGCCACGCAGCTTGCAACGCCATTGCGGTTTCCATTCATTCCCGCCTTCCCACCAGGACTCTCGTGCCTTTGGCAGCTGTGTGGCAGGCAGGAACTCCACAGGTCTAGCTTTTGCTGTTGCATTTCATCTCCATGCCGGGAAGCAATCATCCCAGTCTAATTGCTGCCACCTGTCACGCAGCCTTTTTTATATATATATTAAAAAGGCACAACTGGAATCCTGCCATGCAAATAGGCTGCAACATTGATAACAATGTTTATTTATATCCCTCCTGTTTTTTTTCTCTGATAGAGGCTTAAAGACAATAATTGTTGTTAGAATCGTAGAATTGGAAGGGGCACGGGTGTCATCTAGTCCAACCCTCTGCAACGTGGGAATATTTCTTCGCTCCACACGGGGCTCGGACCCACAACCCTGAGAATAAGAATCTCATGCACTACTGACCACATAAAGACAGAAACACAAAAAAACAACAGATGTGATTAGATCAAATATGAGGCCCTAACACAGGGGTAGGCAACCGAAGGCCCGTGGGCCGGATGCGGCCCAATCGCCTTCTCAATCCGGCCTGCGGATGGTCTGGGAATCGGCGTGTTTTTACATGAGTAGAATGTGTGCTTTTTTAAAAAAATGCATCTCTGGGTGATTTGTGGGGCATAGGAATTTGTTCTCCCCCCCCAAAAAAAAAATATAGTCCGGCCCCCTCACAAGGTCTGAGGGGCAGTGGACCGGCCCACGGCTGGAAAAGGTTGCTGACTCCTGCCCTAACAAATGGGACACTCAGGGTAGAGACGGAAGTTGGGAACACCCATTGGAAGAAAAAGATCTGGCCCTGTCTGTCCTGCCTTCTGTGCCAAGAGGTACCAGCCGCCACCAAAACCCTTCAGTGCTGGGAAATTTATTTAAAAGAAGGGAGGCAGGGAAAGCCAACTTTCTAGTCCTCAAGATTCTAGTGAGCAGCTTGTGTAGCCAAGCAAGGCCTCCCACCCGCCAGGGATGCAGGCCTTTGTGTCACCTGCACCCTCCACCCCGAGACGTCTCATCCTTCCCCGACTGTAGGGAGGACAGCTCATTCGGTAGAGACACATAGCCTCGGGGTTGTGGGTTCGAGTCCCACATCGGGCAAAAGATCCCTGCATTGCAGGGGGGTTCGGCTGGATGATCCTTGTGGTCCCTCCCGGCTCTGTGATTCTATGACACCACCCTGAACTGCCTGTGCGTGTGGCTCTTCCCCTGCTACAGGCTGCGCTGCAAAAGCTTTCAAACGTCAGACACTCAAACCCACCAGCTCCCTTCTCTCTCTCCGACAAACCCAACCTCCCTTTTGTCTTGGGAGACATTCCTCTCCTGCGTCGGAGGGTCCTGATGAACCCAGCTTGTGCCTCTTGCCGGCCGAGGCTCAAGGTCTAAGCGGGGAACCGAATCAAGCCCGTGGGAGAAAAGGCTGCCTTCGTTTTATTTTAAAAACCGAACAAACTATCCTGGACTTTTAAAGTTTCTTTGTTGCTGGGTTTCCCGATGGGGTGGGCAGCAGCTGGCAGTGTAACAAGGTGTCCGAAGGCTACCCTGTTCCAGAGAGAGTGGGCTTGGGGACGGGGGGCGGGGGGGTGGATTTGCAGTCCTCAAAATCCTGGAGCCAGGCCTGAGCGTAGGAGGAAGAAGAGAAGAGAGAGAAAGGAAAGATCCCAGCCAGGAGTTGGCGAGCTGGCGAGCTTTGCCAATCCACGTGCCGAGGTCTGGAACGTCTTACTACGACGGGCGACGCCTTGTGGGGCAGCGGCGCAGAAGCAGCTGCGGCCTTTTGGGGCCGGTCCAAGCCAAATATTAAATGCCAGAGGGTGGGGGAGAAGGAGCAGGAGTCTCTTGAATTGTTCCCCTGTCTGGCGGTTCTGTTTGGAGCGACGGCTGGCGTGCATCAACACAGGGAGAGTCCCGGGGAAGGTTTTTCTGTGGCAAGGCAGCGTCAAAGAGGAGGAATTGGCGCTCGCCGGCAGGGATGATCACCAAATGCAGGCTAGTCCCAGCAAGAAGCTAGGAATCTGATAAGGCAGCTGGCATCTTGCAATGGTGTAAAAACATGCAGGGAATAATAGCATGGTTGGCCAATCTTATAAAAGAGATGTTGTTGTTCTTGTTGTTGTTGTTTATTAGGACAGGTTGCAACAGTCAAAGCGCAGTATTGAAAACAAAATAAAAAAATCCTTCCAGTAGCACCTTAGACACACCAACTAAGTTTGTTCTTGGTATGAGCTTTCGTGTGCATGCACACTTCTTCAAACTGTTGAAAACAGTTTGGCACAACTTAAAAATTACGGCTATAAGGTGGGAATAGGCACCCCAAGTTTCAAGAGTCAGGATAAAAGAGGTAAGACCTCCACCAAACCTATTGGGAAACGTTATTTATCAGAAGGTGAACCTTATCTGTTATTTTCTCTCGTATGATTTGACCTTCTGCTTAAAATATAATAGAAACCAAGGACACCTAATAAGTTATGTAATGCTCCCTAAACCTCAATTGACATTTTGTGTGTGGATGCAGGATATTATGAAATGATATACAGATGATATATATATGGTAAATATTTTTTTTTCCCCTTTAGCAACACATCTTCTTAAAAAATGAGGAACTTTTGCAGAAAGGAAGAGCGAATGCATCAGGCAGGAAGCGGGTGGCAAAGAGGTTGCAGATTCGTGGCTCCACCAAAACCGCAAAGGGACGTGTGTGTGTGTGTGTAACCGGTCCCAAGAGCACAAGAATCCGCCTTTGAGACTGAGTCAGGCTTGTTAAGTAGTACTGGTATTTATTCTGACTGGTGTTGGCTCTCCGGGATCTCAGAGATGTCTTCCTGGCCAGCACCTGCCACTTTGGAACAAAGGAAATCTACCTTATAGAGAGTTGGACCGACCATCCCTCTAGCACAGGACTGTTTAACTGGAGATTGAAGCCAGGGCGTTTGACCAGCTGGGGCGGCTCAGTCACTAGAGCACGAAACTCTTAATCTCAGGGTCGTGGGTTCAAGCCCCACATGGGGAAAAAGACTGGATGGTCCTCGGGGTCCCTCTCAGCTCTAGGAATCCGTTATTCAAATCTCAAACTCGGTAAGGTGGCTAGAGAGAATTGTCTCTTAGCCCTCCTTCTGCAACATGTAGATAATAGGGACACTACCTTGCAGGGCTGTTGATTTAATAGGAGCTGGCATGGTGCACTGACACAGAGCATGTGGTGTTCATAGAATCATATAATTGTAGAGTTGGAAGGGACCGCCAAGGGTCATCCAGTCCAACGCCCCGCAAGGCAGGATTCTAAGCTAAAGCATCCGTGACAGGTGGTCACCCAACCTCTGCTTAAAAGCCTCCAAGGAAGGAGAGTCCACAGCCCCACGGTCGAGCTGTCAGAAAGCTCATCCCGGTCGAGCTGTCAGAAAGCTCATCCCGATGTTTAGTCGGAATCTCCTTTCTTGTAATTTAAAGCTGTTGGTTCATAGAATCATAGAATCATAGAATCATAGAGTTGGAAGAGACCACAAGGGCCATCCAGTCCAACCCCCTGCCAAGCAGGAAACACCATCAAAGCATTCCTGACAGATGGCTGTCAAGCCTCCGCTTAAAGACCTCCAAAGAAGGAGACTCCACCACACTCCTTGGCAGCAAATTCCACTGTCCAACAGCTCTTACTGTCAGGAAGTTCTTCCTAATGTTTAGGTGGAATCTTCTTTCTTGTAGTTTGAATCCATTGCCCCGTGTCCGCTTCTCTGGAGCAGCAGAAAACAACCTTTCACCCTCCTCTATATGACATCCTTTGATATATTTGAACATGGCTATCATATCACCCCTTAACCTTCTCTTCTCCAGGCTAAACATACCCAGCTCCCTAAGCCGTTCCTCATAAGGCATCGTTTCCAGGCCTTTGACCATTTTGGTTGCCCTCCTCTGGACACGTTCCTGCCCTCTTCCATGTGACAGCCATTGAGGTATGTGAAGATTTGTGTTGGGTCCTTAATTCAATTTTTTCCTGTTATACCCCACCTTTTCCTTCAAGGAGCTTGAGGTGGCATACCTAGTTCTCCCTCGTCTCATTTAATCCCCAAGACACCCCTGCGAAGTAGATTAGGCTGAGAGGCAGTGACTGGCCCAAGGTCTCACCCGCTGAGCTTCGTAGCCGAGGGCGGATTCGAACCCTGGTCTCCTAGGTCCTAGGCCGACACTCTAACCACTACACCACGCTGGCTCCATGTTACCCCAATCATTGCCTGGTTAGGTGGCCTTAGGAAAACGCGGGTCCCTTTCTCTCTGCGCTGCAATAGGAAGCTGCCTCACAGGGCTCTTGAGCGCAAAGAGCCCTGACACCCCAAAAGGGCCTTACAGGTGCAGACGGAACTTTGCAGGCGGTGGGAAAACGAAACCCGCTCTCGAATTAATCTCTGGGGTTTTGAGTGACAGCAGACAGGGTGGAGCCAGCGGCCCTGTAATCTGCCTCTGAACGGACTTGCATCTCGCAAAGTGAGGGTGCATGCCCAAAAAAGCAGCCAAACAGGTTAACCGCGGTTAATGTTCCACCGGCCATCAAAGCATGAACTGATCCCTTTCCTGGAATTAAGTTTGCTCAGTCAGCTGGTCTTTGAACTTGCAGAGGGGGCGGCAAAGGTGTGGGGGGGGGGAACCATACCAGAGATCAGCTCGTGGCACAAGTTATTTCAAAGCGCTGCGTCCTTCAGCCCATTGATACAACTTGCCCTCCTGCAGCAGAAGCCAGTGTCTTCTCTCTTTGTGGTCCAGGGTTGCCAACTGGTTGGCATTTTCAGGTGCACGGGGGCCCCCTCACTTGTCTGAGGCGGTGGAGCATCTTAATCTCAGGGCTGTGGGTTCGAGCCCCACATGGAGCAAGAGAGTCCTGCATTGCAGGGGGTTAGACTTGATGACCCTTGGGGTCCCTTCCAACTCAATCGTTCTGTGGTGTCCTGTGGCCGACAGGTGGGTGGTCCCATGAGGGGAGGCATGCTTCATCAGAGCATCACCTACAGTGAGGGGGGGGGAAGTATTTGATCCCCTGCTAAATTTGCCCGCTTGCCCTCTGACGAAGAAATGACCAGTCCATAATTTTAATGGTAGGTTTATTGTAGCTGTGAGAGACAGAATAACAACAGGAAAACCCCCAGAAACCCAGAAGACAAAAGTCAGAGATTGATGTGCATTATAATGAGTGAAATAAGTATTTGATCCCTTTGCAAAAGATGACTTAGTACTTGGCATTACAGAGGTCAGACGTTTCTTGTAGGTGGCCACCAGGTTTGCACACATCTCAGGAGGTATTTTGTCCCACTCCTCTTTGCAGATCCTCTCCAAGTCAGTAAGATTTCGAGGCTGATGTGTAGCTACTCGAACCTTCAGCTCCCTCCACAGATTTTCGATGGGATTAAGGTCTGGAGACTGGCTAGGCCACTCCAGGACCTTAATGTGCTTCTTCTTGAGCCACTCCTTTGTTGCCTTGGCTGTGTGTTTTGGGTCATTGTCATGCTGGAATACCCATCCTCGACCCATTTTCAATGCCCTGGCTGAGGGAAGGAGGTGCTCACCCAAGATTTGACGATACATGGTCCCGTCCATCGTCCCTTCGATGCGGTGAAGGTGTCCTGTCCCCTTAGCAGAAAAACACCCCCAAAGCATAATATGTCCCCCTCCATGTTTGACGGTGGGGATGGTGTTCTTGGGGTCGTAGGCAGCATTCCTCCTCCTCCAAACACGGCGAGTTGAGTTGATGCTAAAGAGCTCAATTTTGGTCTCGTCTGACCACAACACTTTCACCCAGTTCTCCTCTGGGTCATTCAGATGTGCATTGGCAAACTGCAGACGGGCCTGTACATGTGCTGTCTTGAGCAAGGGGACCTTGCGGGCTCTGCAAGATCTCAGTCCTTCACGGCGTAGTGTGTTACCAACTGTTTTCATGGTGACTATGGTCCCAGCTGCCCTGAGATCATTGACAAGTTCCCCCCGTGTAGTTCTGGGCTGCTTCATCACTGTTCTCCTGATCATTGCAACTCCACGAGATGAGATCTTGCATGGAGCCCCAGACCGAGGGAGGTTGACAGTTATTTTGTGTTTCTTCCATTTGCGAATTATTGCACCAACTGTTGTCACCAAGCTGCTTGGCAATAGTCTTGTAGCCCAGTCCAGCCTTGTGCAGGTCTACAATCTTGTCCCTGACATCCTTGGACAGCTCTTTGGTCTTGGTCATGGTGGCTACTTTGGAATCTGCTGGATTGATTGCTTCTGTCGACAGGTGTCTTTTGTACAGGTACTGTAACGAGCTGGGATTACAGGTAAGACCTCTCCTTACAGCAAGGTGCTTCTAATCTCAGCTTGTTACATACAGTGAAGATACCAGGTATCCTGACATCTGGCTGGTTGACAGGGGATCAAATACTTATTTCACTCATTATAATGCACATCAATCTCTGACTTTTGTCTTCTGGGTTTCTGGGGTTTTCCTGTTGTTATTCTGTCTCTCACAGCTACAATAAACCTACCATTAAAATTACAGACTGGTCATTTCTTTGTCAGAGGGCAAACGGGCAAATTTAGCAGGGGATCAAATACTTTCTCCCCCCCTCACTGTACATGCTGGCTTAAGCAGCACCCAGCAGGACTGACCCCCCGGTGGCCAAGACTGACCTGCAAGCCCACCACTCCTGCTGTGTGCTGTAATATACCCTCCAAGTGTCCTGATTTTCCAGGGACTCCCGGAATTGTGAAAGCTATCCCAGCTTCTGGTTTGATCCCGAAATGTCCCTAAGAGGAAGGATGGAGGATGAGCCAGCACTTGGTCCCAAGTGACGGCAGCAGTGGCAGCCTCAGAGCAGGAAAATATCTAGTTGCCAATCTCCATGGCCGCTGCAGCTGGCCTCCTCCCTTGGGCAGCTCGTAGTGGTTGCTGGAGAGAAGATGAGGAGGAGAGGCTGAGGCCCAGCCCAGAGTGATGCCCCTGCTCTGAGGGGCAGGCAGAAGGCAGGACCACCCTGGGAGGGAAGAGAGTAGGAACAGAGCAGAACGCAAGGAGATTTTTTAAAAATACAAAAATGCTTTGTGCATCTGCATCTTATCTTGCCCCTTTCTAAAATTTTCGTATTGAGTATTTAAAATTGGAATTAAAAAAGGGGGGATTAAGGAGTTTTCTCAGGGCATGTGTGTTGTGTCTTCGTTTAGCGGTAGTGGAAATATTCTGCGGGGTGGAAGGACAAAAAAGGAGGGTTGAGGAGAGTCAGTTGTGCAGGGGAGTGAGAAACGTCCCTATTTTCATCTGAGGGATGTTGGAGGGTTATGTTATGGTGCTCTGCTTCCATCTCCTTCAAAGCCAGCTGCTTCAGAGGGCAGTCTATTCCACTGCCCAGAACAAAGACATGGCCAGGTCATCAACTCAGGCAGAAACACAAAGATTTGACCTCCTCTGCAGCAGGTATTTCTTACAATCTCACAGTGCAACAGGAACCCTCTCTGTGTGTGTACATCTGCATGTTAAGAGTGGACAACTGTGCCTTCCATTTTAATCCAGGAAGAAGAAGCGAGCAAGGAAGCATGCTTCTGCTATCAGAAGTTTGGGGAACATGCGGGTTTTTTGGCATTTCCGTAGCCTTTGCTCTGCGTCGCACCCGTTTGCTCTGGATTCACAGCAGTGAGGTTCTTCTGCGGATAACCCTCTGGTCCTGCTACTTGAGTAACCACAGATTTAACTGACTTGCGATATGGAAAAGCAGACGAGGCAGCCGGAGGGAGGGCGAGAGCGGCGGAAAGTTTGACTCGCAGGGTACCAGTGGAGAGGCGGTTTCAGGGCTCCCTCCCCTTTCAACCACAAAGCTTGAAGAGATCTCGCTTCTAACAAGCAGCCTCTCAAGTGTAGCCTGCAGCTGCAGAAGCCTCACACCAGTGATGGGATTCGGGGACAGCTGCCCAGGTTGCAGCTGTTACCAAAACAGTCTTTCTCTCTCCACCTCCTCCCCCCCCCCTCGGTGCAATCCCTTTTTCCTGTTCATTCAAATATTATTTGGAGTAAAAGACATTTTTTCCTAACTAGCTCCCTTCAAAAAAAGGCTGGAAACAGTGAGTGAAACTTCCATGAGCCCATCACGCTATTCCTACCCCTTCCCACAAACATATTTTTGGGGGGACAGGGGGCGGGCGGGTGTGGGGACTCCCTGGTCCTGAATGAGATAACTGTGCCCCTGAAGGACCAGGTGCAGCCTGGGAGTCATTTTGGACTCACAGCTGTCCATGGAGGCGCAGGTTAATTCTGTGTCCAGGGCAGCTGTCTACCAGCTCCATCTGGTACGCAGGCTGAGACCCTCCCTGCCCGCGGACTGTCTCGCCAGAGTGGTGCATGCTCTAGTTATCTCCCGCTTGGACTACTGCAATGCGCTCTACGTGGGGCTACCTTTGAAGGTGACCCGGAAACTACAACTAATCCAGAATGCGGCAGCTAGACTGGTGACTGGGAGCGGCCGCCGAGACCACATAACACCAGTCTTGAAAGACCTACATTGGCTCCCAGTACGTTTCTGAGCACAATTCAAAGTGTTGGTGCTGACCTTTAAAGCCCTAAACTGCCTCAGGCCCAGTATACCTGAAGGAGCGTCTCCACCCCATCATTCTGCCCGGACACTGAGATCCAGCGCCAAGGGCCTTCTGGCGGTTCCCTCACTGCGAGAAGCAAAGCTACAGGGAACCAGGCAGAGGGCCTTCTCGGTAGTGGCTGTTGTGATATCAGTACAAGCCGAGCTGCAAGAAGCGAGGCACCTGACTTAAGAGTCATGTTTCACACTGTGGGAAATCCAACAATCATTCCACACATGTGATGTCATTGTAATTTACATATGTACTTTACTTTCTGTTTTGCATCGGAGATGAAGGACGCTTTACAGACAGCTCTGAAATAATGAGCTGCTGCGCAGAGAAATATTCTGCACTTATCTACAATAAAGTAGATTTTAGCCTTCACTGGCTTGTGCGTGTTGTTTTTCAAGCTGGGAAACAATCGCATATTATCTTGTGCCCCTGGACTCCTGAAGCCAGAGGGCATGGATGCTTCGTCCGCCTTGGGGTCAGTCTCTCAGCCTGCCCCCGCGGGAAGTGGAACGCCCTCCCATCTCATGTCAAAGAGATAAACAACTACCTTACATTCAGAAGACATCTGAAGGCAGCCCTGTTCAGGGAAGTTTTTAATCTGTGACATTTTAATGTATCCTAATATCTGTTGGAAGCCGCCCAGAGTGGCTGGGGAAACCCAGCCAGATGGGCAGGGTACAAATAATAAATTATTATTGTTGTTGTTGTTGTTGTTGTTGTTGTTGTTGTTATTAAAAAGGGTATCTGATGTTTTTCAACCAAAGGCCTGGTTGAAGAGGAACGTTTGTGCCTGGTGCCTCAAACGGGGAGCCACAGCAGAAAAGGCCCAGTTCTCGTGTTGCCACCCTCTGGACCTCTCATGAAGGAGGCACACAAAGAAGAGCCTCAGAGGATGAACACAGGGTCTGGGTTGGTTCATATGGAAAAAGGCGGTCCTTGATGAATTGTGTTCCTGAGTTGTTTAAGGCTTTATAGGTCAAAACTAGCACTTTGAATTGGGCTCAGAAACTACAATTAATTGCAACATTCTGTGTATAAGACGAACCCCAATTTTAAACTTAAATTTTTTTGGGGGGGGGAATATAGTCTTATACATTGAAAAATACAGTAACCTGCAGTCGGGCCAGGATCGGTGTGATATGCTCAAACCGCCCTGCCTGGGTGAGCAAATTGGCTGCTGAATTCTGGACCGGCTGAAGTTTCCAACCCGTCTTCAGAGGTAGCCCTAAGTATAACGTGTTGCAGTAACCTCAAGGTTATCAGAGCATATTCATATTTTAGACGTTCCTGCTCTGATTATGATAATCTTGTGACCTGAAACCTGCACCCTTTCAGATAAGAATCGGATGATCTATAGCAGCAGTCGTCTGATCCACTCTCCTTTGGAAATATCAAGCCTCCTAGTACTTTGGCCACCTCATGAGAAGAGAAGACTCCCTGGAAAAGACCCTGATGTTGGGAAAGATGGAGGGCACAAGGAGAAGGGGACGACAGAGGATGAGATGGTTGGACAGTGTTCTCGAAGCTACCAACATGAGTTTGGCCAAACTGGAGGCAGTGGAGGATAGGCGTGCCTGGTGTGCTCTGGTCCATGGGGTCACGAAGAGTCGGACACGACTGAACGACTGAACAACAACAAAGCCTCCTAATGCTACCAAAATTCTGCAGAATTGCAGGGAAAGGGAGCACTTTTCCTAGAGAACTGAGGGGCAAAACTTCAGAAATGCTACAAAAGCATACAGGTGGGTCTGCTGCCCCAATTCCATTCTTTGGCTCTAATCTGACAAAGCTTTGAACAGAAGCAAGGGGTCCTCCCTCCCATCGCGGAGATGGGCGAGGTGGTGCTCGAAATAGCCACAGTAGAACAGGCTGTGCTGCCTCCTTTTTGCTGAGTAATCCCTTTGGCTGCATAGTAATCCCCTGCTATTAAACTGCTGAGCAATCTCCATAAATCCTCCTCCTGCAGACACAGTTAACTATTGCTCTCCAGGCCCCCATGTGGCCGTAGAGGGCTCTCATGACACATCCTAGGGGACCATTTCCACCTGAGGACCACACTTCCTCCTGGGCAACCTTGTGGGGGCCGCATGCCAGTGGAGGGAGGAGCCAGGGGCAAAAGTGGGCGGAGAAGAACATGTAAATTTTCTCTTTGAATAGTAGGCTGGTTTCCATGACCCTCACTAACTTCCTTTCAGGCAAGCAAGGGCACATTCCAGCCAGGTTAAAAACACTTAAGGAGAAATAAGAAATAGGGCTGGTGTGGGGTGTGGCTTGGGAGAGTCCTGGGGGCCAGGTAGAGGCCTTGAGGGTCTGCAGGTGACGGTGTTAGAAATTAGCCAGGCACCAGGCATGTTTTGCAGCTGATGTGGGTCCAACTGCGACCATGTGGAGGATCTCTGGATGCCAGGTTGGCGACTGGGGAATGCAAAATGTCACTTGGAGAAAGATCTGAAATATTGAAGCTTGGATTTGTTTTATTCTGGATTGTTTGATTTTTTGTTTTAATGTTTTGTAAACTGTGTTGAGATTTGTTCTTTAAAATATAACACGGTATAGAAATGAAATTAATAATAATAAACTCCATTGCAAAAAAAAAGCCCCTAGACATTCCATTGTGGCAACCTTAACCTAGGTTTAAGGTGCCATTTAGCGATTAGATTACAATATAAGTCTCCTCTTCCTGATGAAATAGGCTTGAAATAAGTGTTCTGTCTTGCAGCTCAGTCAAGAAGCCAATTGGCTAAAGCGAAGAGCCACTCCCACAATCCTTTGCTGTTATTACTTCAGCCAAGCTAGGCGCCCATTGACTTTCTCGGCCAACATCCAAGAAAACTCCCACAATCCTTTGCGTTATCATCGGCATGAGGAGTGTGGGCGGGATTCTTTTCGTCTTAACGATTAGAGTGGATAGGCCTTTTGTGGAAGAAAAAATCCCACCTCCTGTTTTATTTTATTGGCTCAAACTCACAAGGGACGGAGGTGGGGGGAAACTGAAATCGCGCTCACCAATTAAAATAAATAGCACGGGCTCCAAGTCCAATGGTTTTCAGCGAGCAGGGCGACGGACACAAAAACTAGCCAATAAAATTGACGCAGGGAGACAATGCGTTCCGTTATAGGAACAAATACATACGAGGGTGTCTTCTTGCGATATGGCCCAATCAGACTTTGCGTTGCTATGATGGATACTCCAACTACCCAATAAGGCAACAGGAGCGAACTGCAGCGTTTTCGGGGAGCCAACGGTTTTCTGGAGAAGAAGGAGGGCGCTCCACGAGAGGCAATGCGGTGGGGCGGGATGCCGACTGGAGAGACGTCGCTTTCGTCCAATTAATTTGAAGGGACATCTGATGGACGCTGCCGCCGCCCAACCGGGCTTGCCGAGCCGCTTGAAAAGCAGGCACGGAAGCGAATCAAGTCGGCAGGCGGGAGACACCCGATCCAATGGCGTCGGAGGGCGGGACGCAGGTGGGTAAGGGAGCAACTGGACCCAATGGGCGCCTCGGCGCTGCTGAATGACGGGAGGCGCGCCCAATAGAGGCGTACCTAAGGTGGTAGCGAGGGTGGGCTGCTGTAGTGCGGGCGCCATGTCGCGGCGGAGGTGGCGCGGTTCGCAGAGCGGCGAGGGCGGCGGCGGCGGCTCGGGACGCGGCGGAGATATGGTGAAGATGGCTGGAGGAGGCGGAGGAGGCGGGTCGGGGCGCTACTATGGGGGAGGCCCTGACGGCGGCCGCGCGCCGAAGCGCCAGAAAACGGAAAACGCGGATCACGGCCCGGGAGGAGCGGCCGGCGGAGGCGGGGTGAGAAGAGAAAGGGCCGGCGGGGCGCGATGGGCCTGAGGGGGAGGAAGGCCGCACGGCGGTACTGAGGGAGGGTTGGGGAAAGCGGGACGGGGATGTGCGCGCGCAGGGTGGAAAGCGAAGCAAAACGGGCCTAATGGCGGCCCCGGCGGAACCTCCATGCGCAGGAGCAGCCTACCCCTCCAGGGAACCTCGCGCCCTCGCACGCCGCCTTCACTGGACGTATCGGAATCTCAAGAGCGGAGCCTCCACGTGCGGGAGCAGTCTACCAGGGGCAGGCCGGCGTCTACGCCTGCCACGCGTGCGCCGGCTTTCCTAAGCGGGAACAAGGGCCCTAACCCTAAAACGCTTTCATGTTCGGTATGGCATAGTGCATGCGTACGTACAGTACGTAAACACACGCATATAGATAGATATAGGTCCATGTTTATAAATGCACACAAGGAGACCTGTGTAAATCTGGAGTTCAGCAGTCTCCTTTTTTTTCAAAGGTTGGGAGGGGAATTTTGGAGGGTGCTGTGTTCCCCAGGTGACAAAGATGCAACCCATAATAGTCCCTGCTGAATGCCAGGCGCATGGCAAAGGCTTCATTAATTTAGCAGGTATTTTAAGGTAGTTCTTTTGCTTTTGTAATGAGTATTAATGGCTCTTACTCTCTTTATGATGGTTTTTTTAAAAAATCCCCACCACTTAGAAATTCCGAATGAATACATAACTAAATCCGAAGTGGAGTACACCCATTGAAACCTATGAAAATAAGTTAATTGGGTCAATTAACTTCCTAGGGTCTACTATGAGAAGGATTAGCATCGAATGCCCCCATGGTGCCTCACTTTGTGTGCCCTTTCCTACCCTGCTGCCCTACAGATATTTTGGACTGCAGCGCCAGTTGTAGTCCAAAACATGGAGGGCAGCAGAGTGAAAAAGAATGTATTGACGTAATTGAACAGGGTAGTAGGTGTGAGGTGGTACTGTTTTGTGCTCCACTAAAGGACTCTTTATCTTTAGCAACTGCCACAGGCTGGTAGACTAGGTGACACTTTAAAATAGACATTACACCTGTGAAGTAGGGGGACTTAACTGATAACTTGCAAGGCAGGAGAGCAGATTGGAGCAGGCAGAATGGACATGTAACACCACGCCACACCAGACTTGCAGAACTCTCTGCTGCAATATGTAGTAAGTGGTTTTGGAAAGGATTGCATGAAGGGATGGGTTTGTTGTTGTTTATTAGCTGTAATAAGTAAAGCAGAGCCTGGGAGTATAGGGCAGCATAGCTCTCAAGTACCAGATACTGTACAAGGCACAGAACATGGGGTCGTAGTCACCATCTCCTCCCACTCTGCACCAATTGGAAATGGCAAGCTCAGTAACATGGTGCCCTTCATTCTGATTCACAGGGTTTTTCCTTCACCTCGTCCTTAATACAGAGGCAAAGTAGTGTGTTGCTAATAAAATTATATTAATAATAGGAGAAAGTTTAGGTTTTTTTTTAATTAACCCCAAATTTGCTATAGTTCAGCTGCCAAAAGCAAATTTCAGGAAAAGCAAACACCTCCCGCCGCCCCCAATACATCATGGTGTGGTGGATAAATCTGGGAAGAATACCTTGCTCCACACACTCTGTGAGGTGCTAGGCAGGACAAAGCTCTTTTTCAGATTTCTGATGGGATTAGGACAGTTCATTGCTAACACTGTGGAACCACAGGCATGAAGCAGTCACGGAACTTGGATGAGGGTTTGTATTGAAATAAGGACTGAACCTCTTGGCCAGAGATGGCCAACCTTTTTTGACCAGAGGGCCACATTTACTTTTAGCTCACCCTCCCGGAGCCACATATGAGTGCTGGCTGTGGTTGCACCACACTTGTGTACACTCTGCTTGCATGTACAGGTAGACACACACAAAGGTACACAGCCGCCTCCTCAGCTGATCTGTGATTATTGCCCCTTCTTCACTCATCAAGTGATGCTGTCATCAGGGTGTTTGGTGCATCCACCTCAGCACTCTCTACTTTTGCCTCTGCCACCAAAATTGGGATGGGGGCAGAAAAAGTGCTTGGGATCAGGCTGCCAAACTAAGACAAATCCAGATCCTCAACTAGTGGAGTTCACTGTCTGCTACTAGCAACATGGGCATCTCTGGAAGGAGTTTGATTGGCTTGTGAGAGGTGAGAGAAATAATGATGACTTGAATAGAGGGTACTTTTCACAGTGTGCCCAGATGGAGAATGCGGAGAATTTTGTAACCAACAGTTGCAAAGTAGTCACCCCCCAAAAGGCAAGAGTCTTAATTTCTCTGGGGGAAATAACTTGAACTGTCTTTTACCATTCTTGGCAGTAACTTCTCAAGCTGCCCAAGGGCAACTTTGTTATCTTCGCTCAGACTGACAAGACTGGTTTTGTTTTAGAAAAGGTTGTTTTTTCAAGTTTACTTGCCTTTTGGAGGGGTAGTTATTTTTCTCACAGAAATACAGTAACTTTGTGGTGTTGGAGATGAAGCCTGTATTTTGATCTAGAATGTGTAGTATCAGTATGGAGCCTGCTCTTAATTGTTAAGTATATCAAATAAAATGCCTGAGTGTAGCAAAGGATGCTTTGGAGAGTCATGTAAATACAAAAAGTTTTTCCTTAAAGTTTGATTACTTCACTGAGGAGGCTCCATGTCTTTTTACTTGGGCAATTCCTAGAGAGAACTAACCTTTTGTGTAAAGAGGCTATTCTTCATTTGCAGCTAGAATGGTTTGCAGTAGAGAACAAAGTTTTTCTCTTCTTTCCCCCCTGGCAGGAGAACTATGATGATCCCCACAAGCCAGCTGCTTCCCCTGTTGTCCACATCAGGGGCCTGATCGACGGTGTTGTGGAAGCTGACCTTGTGGAGGCCCTGCAGGAATTTGGCCCCATAAGGTTAGGAGCGGGCAAATTGGGCATATGACGAGATGGATTGGAGGATGGTTGGGTGTTCATGTAGTGTTGACTACTTTGGCAGTGTAAGCAGTCTGGTTCCTTTTCTTCCCCCAAGCTATGTGGTGGTGATGCCCAAAAAGAGGCAGGCTCTGGTGGAATTTGAGGATATCTTGGGAGCCTGCAACGCTGTGAACTACGCAGCTGACAACCAGATCTACATTGCTGGGCACCCAGCCTTTGTCAACTACTCCACCAGCCAGAAGATTTCACGCCCTGGCGACTCGGATGATTCTAGGGGAGTCAACAATGTTCTTCTCTTCACCATCCTGAACCCCATCTACTCCATCACAACGGTGCGTAGTGATGCTGCATGTACTCGGCCAGAAACACTTGAACATAATTGGTCCATGTCTTTGTTGGGGGCCCCAGGGTTCATTTCATACACGGTGCAGATGAATAAATTATAGCTGCCAGGATAATTGCTGTCCTTGCAAGTCCACCCAGGTCCACAAAATAGCTTGCCTGGATACTAGGGTGGATGGCAGAAGTGTGTTCCATTGTTTCTGAAGATGCTCTGTTGCCTGTGGTCTTGTGACTAGTAGTCAGATCTACTAGGTTGGGGTGTGACCTTCCAGATGTTGGACTCCAGGTCCCATCAGTCTTTTTCACTGTGGCCAATGATCAGGGATTAGGAGGGTTGTAGGCCAACAACATCTTAAGGGCCACATGTTCCACAGTTTTAAAAATATGCAATTGTTTTTCATCTTACAGGATGTGCTGTACACCATCTGCAACCCATGTGGCCCAGTGCAGCGGATTGTTATCTTCCGAAAGAATGGTGTCCAGGCTATGGTGGAATATCCTTTTCTCCCCCTGGTGTCTGGGAAGCCTGTAGCAATTGAAACATGTTTGTCCTTGGAATAATTCAAACTAAGTGCCTTGCAGCTTGGCCAAACAAATTGCTTTTATCTGTTGTCTCAGGCTTTTTGACAATAACATTTGCTGTGTCACTAGCCTGAAGAAAGATTATTACTGTTCTGTCTTCATTTGAGTTTCAGTGAGTAGTCTCCTAATTCAGCTCCTCAGAAGACAGTTATAGTGGTACCTCGGTTTTTGAACGCCTCCATAATCGAACGTTTTGGAACTCGAACGCCGAAAACCCAGAAGTAAGTGCCTTGGTTTTCGAATGCATCTCAAAAGTCGAATAGGAAACACGGCTTCCGTTTTGAGTTTTCTGTATTGAAGCTTGCGTTTTGAGGCTTCTGTTTTCGGTTTTCTGACGTTTTGGAACTTGAATGGACTTCCAGAACGGATTATGTTAAAAAACAAAGGTACCACTGTACCTGTACTTGTGTTTTGGGGACTCCCTTGATAGTCTACTCTACTGTGAGAGCATAGGTTTACAAATCCCCAAGTCCTGTTTGAGCCTCTGGCTTTGGTCAAGGTCTGGAGCCATCTGGGAATTGGCAGAACACTGTCAGGCCTGTTTACGTGGCCCTCACCTGATTACCTGAGCACTATGCTTGCATACCACAAGTATCTCCACCACTAACCTGAAGGAGCAGTCTCTACAATAAAAGGCAAGAGGCAATTGCAGTTTCAGTGGGGTGGGTTTAGTTCTGAATGCATGTGATCTCAAGTTGGACATATGAGGTGAAAGTGGAAGGGAAGGCAATTCTCAGACACAGATGTACTTCTGAAAGGGTCCAACAAGAAGAACTTTAAAGTTGGGAGCATTAAGTTTTTCCAACGGTCAAAAGGCTGCCCCAATTTCTCCAAGGCTTCCTTAACACTACAAACATTTGACTCTGTGCAGAGCGCTCAAAGAGCAAAAGCTTCTCTGAATGGGGCTGACATTTACTCTGGATGCTGTACTCTGAAGATTGAATACGCAAAGGTGAGTGTCGCTTTGAAGAATGTGATATGGTTCTTTGTGCCCGTAGAAGGATCTTCTGTGTGATCCTTGGTGAAGTGAAAGGGGCCTGCAGAAAGGGAGATGACGCTTGACATCAAACATGTGTATAAGTATTCTCTCCCTTAGTTCAGGTATGTCACTCCCTGTTCCAGGGCTTGTGGGTAGTCACACTATTCTACAATATGTTTTTCCCAGCCCTAAAGCCTCCCTTTCTAATGCCTCTCCCTAAAAAAAACCACTCCCAAAGCATACTGGTTTGTGCTCTGATTTGTGTTGAGTCTTGCTTTCTCATCCAATATGGCATTAGCTACATTATGTTACTGCTGGCCATAAGGGGAATCACAAAAGTCTTCACATGCCAACTGATCTGTGGAACATGTTGCTAAAAAATTGTGGCTAACAGCAAAGAAGCCTCAAAATGCATGGGGGAATAAGTATAGGGGCTGTTGCCTGCAGTAGCAAAAAGTACACCTGCCAAGTTAATGTTACTGAATAAGTTGGGTTTGTAATGGTCACTGTACCTTGTTGATGGCTCTTAGACTGAGCTGGATGAATTGCTGGTCTGGCCTAGCCTGTGCACAGTATTGCACTCAACCATCATTGCAATCAAGCTTTTGGAAGAGGCGTAGCTAAGGGTTGGCCACATAATTTCGACGTCTTGCATTACTTTTGTATGGCCGTGTGTGTTTGTTTTTTAGCCAACCCGCCTGAATGTGTTCAAGAACGACCAAGACACATGGGACTACACCAACCCTAACCTCAGTGGACAAGGTAACCTTGATAGACTGCTTTGAAGCCACACATGAACCCTTGCCTTTCCCGTTGAATAGCACACTTCATAGATCTGATTTGTGTGATGTAATGCCATTTGCCTGCTGTCCAGCATTGTGGCTGATTTTGGAAGTCTCGAGCTAGTGCAGCTGTGCTTTGACTTCTGACATTTTTTGTAAGGCATTATCAGGCCATTGGAACCATTATTAAGGAGGCCTAATAAGACATTTAAGATAAGCGGTTGTAAATAGTGACAAGTAGTTTTGAAGGGAAGTGTGCATTCTCATTGGCATGTTTAAGGGCTCTGGGACAACAATGAATTTACTTCCTCCACCCAGTATAGGCAGGGCCATGTGACCAGGCTTCAGTCACAGCGCCAGTTTCTCTGGCTCCACCTTCCTTTCCTTCCCTTGCCTAGGATAGTCTCCAATCTACTTGTGGCAAGATTCGAAAACTGGAACACAGCATTGGGAATATAGTGGCACAGTTAAAAGGAGGTGGTTCCTGAAGTTGAACTTCAGGGCACACGTGGAGCCTGTATAAGGTACAGCTACCAGGGTGAAGAACTGGCATCGCTAATACTATTTTGCAAAAGGCAACGCCAAATGGACTTTAATGAAGCGCTTGATCCTGGAGGGATCACTTCAGGGAATGGCTGTTCTCATCTGCTTGAAAAACAAGGTGCATTGTTGAAAGCAGAAGCGTCAAAGTGGCCTGCTGCCCTAACCCTGATCCAGCTGCTGGTGGTTGCATAGCACACCTGCCATTCAGTGGGTTGGGTATGGGCTCCTTCCCACTGAGAATTCTCAGGTGACAACTTGCTGTGCACATAGCACAGAGATAGTGAAGGAAGGGGGCTTTGCTGAGGCCTAAGTTAAAGCTGTGCATTAAGCTCACAGATATTTTTAGGGGGGGGCGAGGAATGTGGCCTTTCAGCTGGTGGTCTCGAGCGCCATTTCCTTGAAAGTGAAATTAAGGAGGATGAACAAGTTAGAACGTTGACATGCTCCAGATCAGCCCACAATCAGCTGACCCACCTTATTTTAGCAGCTTGTGTGCAAGGGCGATGTTGTCTTTTTGTGTGTTACACTACAAGCAGTGTAATTCACACAACAGACATTGAATTGGCTTAAAGGTGGGATTTGTGTGGTCTTGTGCCCTTAAAACTTCGGCGTTGCCCTGCATTCTTCCATGGATGTAGAGATCACCGAGTGCTGCAGAAAAGCAGTTGTGAGGGGCGGGCTGGAGGAAGCTGTTGATCAAGGGGGCTGGCCAAGGTCATTTTGGGCCCCACCCCATAGCAAAGCAAGCAATGGCATTACATGACTTGACATGAACATGACTCACTTTCTCCTCCAAGGTACATAACTAGAAGATTGTACAGATTGGCAGTGGCTAGTTGGCAGGGCTGTGCAATTCAGTTAGCTGCCTCCTGGCTCTCCTGTCTTTAGGCTGGGCAAAGAGGAGGTACACTAACCTGGCCTTTCCCCAGCTCTGAACAGTGCGTTCACACATGACCCTGGGGGAACCGTATGCTACTGCAGCCGAAGTCCTGAATTGCCTGTGATCTGCCTTCTGCTACACATGCTTTTAACACCACACAGTGTAGGAAAAAAAAGCCAACCTTCCACTAGCTCTGCCTGGAGAAAACACGCAGCATCTTAAAAAAAGTACCTGAAAAGCAGCAGATTTTGAGTTCAATTCTTTTACATCAAGAACACCACACCGTGATCCAAGAAACATCTACAAGCACAGAGTGAGACAGAGAGAGAATGAGAGAGAGAAAGACGCACCAGGCCACGACATTCTTACAAATCCAAACAAACAAACCAAACCTTGAACCCAAGAATGTTACACAGAAACTAGGAAAACACAGACCAGATGGGTCTCAGACAAATGCACCAGCGCTCTTACCGGAGAACGGAGTAGATCCCAGAGACCCTCCAAGACAATAGGACGCTCTCCATATCAACACGGTTTGGTTTGGGAGGGCAGTTTATCACTCCTTTTCTCGCAGTCCACGGCTGCCAACATTTATCAGCGCCGAGCGGAGACAGACAAAAAAAACCAAGTACCCAGAGCCCCCAGCTCCCTAGAGACTTGGGGGTGCTTTCTGCTCCAGGGGGCACTTGGGATCCAAGGCACATTCCATTATCAGAGGAGAGACATGCACACGGGAGACCTACACAGAGCCAGAAGCACCAAACCTGTTAACAGCACATGACAAAAACATCAGGAGATGCAACACGGAAGGGACACTCATTATTACACCTTTGTTATGTCCTTTTTTTCCTTGATACCATCTGAAGACAAACAAAAACATCTCTTGTGAGCCCTATTTTTACTTTAAAAACTTTTTTTTACTTGAAAATTGTATCAGTTTGGTGCCTGTTGACTTGTATTTGACTCTGAAACCATGTAACGCAGGGTCGCAGTGTATGTTTGATGGGACGCCATCTTTCAGAACTGTGCTTACACTGTTGAAGCGTCCAATGGTAAGAGAAATGCAGAATATGTATGTGACAATGGACATTGTACTGTGTACTCCTGCTGTAAGTAGCCCTTTTCAATCTTTGTAATGACTATCGAAATAAACTGCAAAACACCCCTTTTTTGTTTTGTTAGAGCAACAGTGATATTGTATTGATTGCTTAAATTATTCTGCCTTGTATACAATCATGTGTTTTAACTTGACTGCTGTTTTTTTTGCTTTGCTTTGGCGTACTCTCCTCAGTCTCTTGCTTAGTCCCTTTACCTTTGCTAGGGTTGGGTGGGGGTGTTAGTTTGTTTTTTATATTACTATTCTTGTTGCCCTGAGTAGAACTGCCAAGTCCTTTGACTCTCTTCTCCTCTTCCTCCCTCCTCCCCTCGGCCAAGGTCGCCTATCTTTGTAACTCGTTTCCGTGTTGATACGGTTTGGCATGCTCTCAGACACCACCGGGTGCAGAAATTGAACTTCATTTAGGCCAAAAGGCAGCTGTTTCGAGGAGAACACTGGATCCAAATGCAAACCTGTGCCAACCATGACCTCGGAGTAGGTCAAACAAGTGGCAGTGCTCTGCTTAAAAGGCATATCAGCCTAGAAAAAAATGGCTGGATTTGTAGCGTTGCAAGAGAAAGCAAAATGTCCCCTTCCAGTGCTGCTGCCCCTGCTCCCTAGCTCAAAGTGTGTGTGGGGAGGGGGGGTGGAGCTGTTTGTCTGCCTCAGGAGAAGAGTTGGGTGCACTTTGCACCCTTGAAAATGAGTTGACCTTTTGCCACCTTCTGTCTTCCAGTGGCTGGAGGCAGATCTTATTCTTAAGGTGTTGGAAATAATTAACTTAAGGAGAGCCATGGGGGTGGACTTGTGACTTTCTAGCATCCCCATGTGCCCCAGAGATACAAGTGTCAGGCTTTTGCTGTCTTTTCCTAATGGCCTCCTCTTTTTGGGCAGGTGAGCCGGGTGGGAACCCCAACAAGCGTCAGAGGCAGCCTCCTCTCCTTGGGGACCATCCGGCTGAATATGGTAAGAAGCCGGCACACAGCAACAGCATCCAGGGGAACAGACCCTGGCACTTCTCTAGCCTCGCCTTGAGCTCTCGATGTTTGTTCCCTCCCCAGGAGGACCTCACGGTGGCTACCACGGGCACTATCACGATGAAGGCTATGGCCCTCCACCGCCTCATTATGAAGGGAGGCGGATGGGCCCACCTGTCGGGGGCCGCCATAGGGGGCCGAGCCGCTACGGGCCTCAGTATGGACACCCCCCTCCTCCACCCCCACCCCCAGAGTATGGCCCCCATGCTGACAGCGCAGTCCTGATGGTTTATGGCTTGGATCAGTCCAAGATGAACTGTGACAGAGTGTTCAACGTCTTCTGCCTGTATGGAAACGTGGAGAAGGTAATTAAACTGATTGTCTCCTCCCAGTCGGAGAACACGTTGAGCTTGCTGGCAAAACAGCAGTGCGGTTCTGCTTGCCATCGTGATGATGGATGGGCCTAGATTATCTTTCAGCAGTAGAGGTTAGGCAGCAGAAGATTACTCTTCCCCCTTGATTTGGAAGCAGACCTGTGCAAATGTCTTGATGCCACTGGAAAGAGACACTCTTAAGTTCCCTTTGCTGAGCTCTAGCTCTGAGCTCTGTCTTGATAGCAGTTGTTGTATACAGCGTTGAGATTACTTCCATGACTTGTCTTCCGGCTCTTAAGTCAATAAGAGGATGGCCCCCTCTTTCAGTAGCCCCATCTTTCTGGGACCATTCCACCAACACCCAGAGTGATGAGCAGGCCAAGGCGAGCAAAGATTGCTGCTGCTGTTCTTGTTCCTGGTTCCTCTCACTGTTGAGGGCAGGTGAGGCAGCAACAGGAAAAAGGAAGAGAAGGGACACCTGGAGGGTTTGAGGGCTGCCAGTGAGGGCCCCCCCACAGGTGTTGGTTGCTTGCAGCAGATGCTTGATAATATCAACCCCTAGAACTGATGAGTGTGGAATTTGACAGCAGTAGGATTCTTATCTCTTGCTGCAGTGACGGGGGCTTTCTGATACTGAGAATTTACTCTTTCGAGAAGACAATTCTCATAGGTTCTCAGTCATTGAAAGTTGAACAAGGGTACCCAGAATGCCAAGAGTATAGAACCTCGCTCCTAATGCAGATGGAAAACGGGGCTGAATTTTAAAAGCAAGTGGTTGCAGAGTAAGGGAAGCTCGTGCTTGCAATTCAATTCAAAAATGTGCCTCCTGCAAACCAGTGGCCAAATGAAAGATGGTGGCGGGCTTGGCTAAGGAATCTACAGGCGACTGAGGGAAGTTAATACTGGCTACACTCTTGTGCCCAGTGTCCACACAGTAAATGCCTCCTAAAATGAGTGGAGGTTTGTGGCTGTACCTTAGAGTTGGGGTTTTGTCTCCAAATGGGATCGATCTATGCCAACAGTTGATTGTGTTTCAACAACGGTATGCATTTTGTTAGGTGAAGTTCATGAAGAGCAAGCCTGGAGCTGCCATGGTGGAGATGGCCGACGGTTATGCGGTAGACCGAGCAATCACTCACCTGAACAACAACTTCATGTTTGATCAAAAGCTGAATGTATGGTGAGTGCTGCTACTCCTAATTTCCGTCAGGGCTCATTCTGCTCCGTTCTCTGCCCTTGAAGGCTGCTCCATGCCCTTAATGTTTGACCGCTCTTAAGCTGTGTGTTTCCTTCCGACAGTGTTTCCAAGCAACAGGCCATCATGCCTGGCCAGTCTTATGGCCTTGAAGATGGTTCGTGCAGCTACAAGGATTTCAGTGGCTCTCGGAACAACAGGTTTTCAACCCCAGAGCAAGCAGCCAAGAACAGGATCCAGCACCCCAGTAATGTGCTTCATTTCTTCAATGCTCCTCTGGAGGTGACAGAAGATAACTTCTATGAGGTAATGCCTCAGGCCCATCTTGGAGTCAGGTAACATAGAAAAGGGAGTTTGGCAGTTAGTCTGGCCAAGGGAGAATCTCGAGAGGTGTGCCGAGACCTGCTGCCCAGATGGATCACAGGCCTCGCCCAGTATTTGGCTCCCTAGGAGGATTACCAAATACTTGTGGGAAGGAAGGGACTGTGTGGCAGTGCTCAAACATGTGAAAATAGGACTACAAGTTATTTGTCATGTCCCCAGCACCTTGCGTTGTAGATAACTGTTCATGGTGCAAAAGCATTTTTCTTCTCTGGGATTTGGAAACAGAACATGACTTAACATGCATGTTATAAAAAACCCTCTGCAATCAGTTTCGTAACTTAACACTTGCCTTGCGTTTTTCTCCTGTCAGATCTGTGATGAACTGGGGGTGAAGAGACCAGCTTCAGTCAAGGTGTTTTCGGGGAAAAGTAAGTACACGGTATAGTTTTCAAGCTTGCAAGTGCTGCTACTCAGCAAGCAGGAACGGGGGCTGGAGGGTGCACCTCAGCTAGCTAGTTAAAACACTGTGCTCCACATCAGCTTGTCCATTTTACCTTATACTGGTGTTCAGAACTGCTTTTGAGACAGCAAAACTAAGGCTGGCTGCAACATGCTTTCACTTGGACCAGGGAAGAGCCTTGAAGATTTAAATGGTGTATGGGTGGGGAAAACAGCATTGTTCCCCTTTCTTAGCCACCCTAACCAGCCAGGCATCCAGTCCTGTGCACATTCTCCATGGTGGCCCAACTATGTCTTCCCTGTTAACGTCTTCATAGGTGAAAGGAGCTCCTCTGGCTTGCTGGAATGGGAAACCAAAGGTGATGCTCTGGAGACTCTGGCATTCCTCAACCATTACCAGATGAAAAACCCAAGTAAGCTGTGTGGTGTGCGCATGTTGTGGGCTGGAGGCCTTTTTTTCTTTCCTTACTCATTTTTTCTGGTCTCTTTTTATGTAGAACAGTTTACTCAACGAGTAATGGGTGAGCTCCTTTTCCCCTAAAACTTCCTGCTGGCAGAAAGTGGGAAGTGGAGTAGGTGCCAACAGGTTTCTGACACTTTTGAAATTGTTAAGGAAGCAGCATCTGTGTGCTCCTCCCATGTTGCTGGCCTGCAACTTCATCCTTTACCATTGGCCACACTGGCTGGGGCTGATGGGAGTTAGTTACTGTGACGTTTCAAGGGCCACAGTTTCTGCACACCTGATCTGGGGCCTGCTGGAAGCTCTGCTGTTGGGCTGCCGCCACCACTACCATGAACACCAACTATCTTGAAAAGGGCAGGGGGGGGAGGGCAGGTTCCTGCATGGGCTCACTGCCAACTGGGCCTAAACTTTGAGGTTCAGCCTAGATGGTTGTATTTTATATTTTAACATTCTGTTGGAAGCCGACCAGAGTGGCTGGGGAAACCCAGCCAGATGGGCGGGGTATAAATAATAAATTATTCTTATTATTTATTGTAATGGGCTCATTTTTCAGAACCCCTCTTTCAATACTTTTGATACCACTGCTTTTGCCTACATAAGTAGGCAAGCAGGTCCCATCAAATTGGTCCAAATCAGAGATCGCCAAACTTTAAAAACTTGTCCCATGAGCAAACTGGAGGAACTGTCATGGGGCATCCCAGCAGTGACACCCACCCCCTGGAAATTGCCCCTCCTCCATTGTAGTTAGCCCTAAAAAACGTTTTCTTCTGTAGCCAGTGAAGGTGGTTTTTTCCAAGCTTAGTTGGAAGTGGGGGCATTTTCCCATATTGCAATTAGCTGTTTTTTAAAAAGGCTTCCAGTGGCTACAATAGAATTCTTCTTTCAAGCCTGTTGGCTGTGGGGGCCTAGACTCTGCATATGCACCCATGGGAATGAGACATACTTGTTAAGTAGGTCGGAGTGTGTGGAGACAACAAATCTGTAAACTTGTGAAAACCCTCTGAATACATACATCCCTTTTGTTGCCACAAAAACAAATAAAGCTTAGGGGACCCTGATGCATGTCTCCTCTTCTGCCTAGATGGGCCGTATCCCTACACACTGAAACTGTGCTTCTCGACTGCTCAGCATGCCTCGTAAATTTCGTTTGGCTCCTGCCAAGGAAGACATCCTCCGTTACTCTTTTTGTGTGTGTGGGTTTTTTCAAAGTGCCCTGCATTCCTTTTTTAAAAAAAGAAAAGAAAGAAAGCTTAAGTAGAGGCTGCCTGCAGCTATGTCAGCTGGGAAGAAGAAGCCCTGTGGAGTTCGGGCGACATCTGATTTTAAAACTATTGTACATGTGACTTGTTCTCCCCACCCCCCAGTCTTACAATGTGCTGCCTGTGCAACTTGGCACACCTTAATAAAGCTGTTTGGAAAATATCTCTGGTGGTTGTCTATATTGGTGGTGTAGTGGGGCTCTTGAAAACGTTTGCTTGAACTTTGGCAGGAATTTTTCAAGTACAGAGGAGGGATGTACATGGTTAGTACTGTTGGGGACCTTGGTGTGTGGTTTTGTCCCCTTAACCATTGATTTCATGGAAGGAGGCATAATGGAACTGTCAATACTGACTGCTCAGAAATCGAAAACACTAACTAGAGTAACTTCTGGATTTATAATCTGCACTTTCATGAAAAATATAGCAATGTGGAATGCAGCATTTAAAAATAAAATCACCAGAAACATACAAATCATAAAAACTGCTTGGATTAACAAATAAAATATTGGTAAACAAGTACGAAATACTTATTTGTCTAAACAAACATTTTCAAAATAAGTCTGGCAAAAAACACTCTTCTCCCTTCAAATCTTTTACCAGTAGGGAGTTCCACAGGACACACTAATTCAAACGTGGACTCAGAATCTTCAGATTTCTTGTATATTCTGTGTTTTGAGAATTTGATGTCTTAAGCAAAGACTACAGGAATAAAAAGTGCAATGGTAATGTGTGTGATCTGCTTGACTCCATATGGTGCTCTCTCCCAGGAGGCTCAACTGTTCTATAGTCGAGGGCCAACCTTATTTACTTGGAAGTAGATTTCTCTTATGAGCTTTATTTCCTCACAAGTGCATTGCAGCCTAAATATTTATACAGTGCCTGCTTAAAAAATTCAGTGGCTTCCAGTCATTAACGAAAGCATAGATGGTGAGAGGTGACCTCCACCTGCCTGCAACTGGTTTGTGTACCAGTTTTCATACTTGCTCCAAAGTTGGAAAAACGGGTAATGTGTTACTGTTGTTCCTGATCTTCCCTACCATAATAATAATTTAAGAACGGAAGCAACGCTTCAATTTCTGTAACGGTGAAAAACCAAAGTGTCTATACGGCCTTGAGTTTAGTAATAATTGGCATAAATCCCCCCACCTCCCTTGCAAGAGACTTGTAGCAGCGAAGTTGAGCGGGAGATTCCCAGAGGATCAACTGCTGAACTTCCTTTTCTGTCAAAACAAAATAAAATAAAAAAATTCCTTCCAGTAGCACCTTAGAGACCAACTAAGTTTGTTCTTGGTATGAGCTTTCGTGTGCATGCACACTTCTTCAGATACACTGAAACGGAAGTCACTTGACTCTCCAAGGTGGGCCCTCGACTCTATGGCAAGGCAAACTTCAAGCGACGCTTCTAGCTTTCCCTCTCCCTCGTGCTCCTTCCGGCACGGCAAGAAGTGGGGGGGAAAGGGCGACAAACCGATTGGATAATGCGCGAATAGGCCCCGCCCTTTCCGCTTGCAATATTTGCGGAGCAGAGAGAGTAGAAGTGGGACCGGCGGGGGCGACGATTGGCTGGCTGGAGCGGAGGAGGAGCTAGATGAGGGGACCTTCTAGCCTTCCGACTCGGTGGTGCGGCCTCCAGCCGCCCCGCCCACCTTCGCCCGTCAGTCGGAGGAAGACATGGCGGTGGCTGCTGGAGCCTTTCTGAGGGGTCTCCTGCCCAGGCGTGAGTTGGCGGGGGGCTCCCCACTTCCTTGGAAAGAGGGGGGGTTCCTTCTCACCTGCCCCATTTCTGTCCTCTTTTTGCTCTCCTTGTGGAGGGAAGGCGTGTCTTTTCCCTTTTATTTTATTTTATTTTATTTTATTTTATTTTATTGCAGGGGCTCAAGCCAGCCAGCCTGCGGGTTAAAAACAAGAACCGCCTTAAAACACAGGGGGGTTTGGTGTGTGCGTGTGTGTATGTTTGAAAAACAATCTTTGGGGGGGTTGGGGATTAAGTACTAATAGGATTCATAAACTACCTGCGTGTACAAATCTGTTTAAGAACATAAGGATATATACCAATAAGAAATGACCATGGCTGCTTACTTGGATTTAAAACAAAATATAAAATATAAAAATTCCTTCCAGTAGCACCTTAAGAGACCAACTAAGTTTGTTCTTGGTGTGAGCTTTCGTGTGCATGCACATTTCTTCAGACGGGAAAGAGAAATGGAGTCGGCACAATGGGTGGCACTGAACCCCAAAACTCTGTTGTTGTTTTTCTTTATTTATTCGTTCGTTTATTTACTCATTTATTATCCCCCCACAGACACACACACACCTTTCCCCCCTCTCAGAGACTCTCTTGCCTTTGGTGTCGCCCTTCCCCTCTCTACGAAGTAGGGCAAAGGTCTCCTGTTTTTAAATGGCTTCCTGAGGATTGTGAGGAAGGATTGTGAGGCAACTTTGCTAGGGGGTTTCTCTCTCTCTTTTTTGGTGGGTGCGTTGGGGGCTAAAAAAACCAAAAAGACGAGTGTTATCATCATCATTCTTTATTCGACCGGCAGTCAGAAAAAATACATTTATCCATACAAAATTAAAACATCTAGAGGAACTTTAGAATAAAACATAGCCAACACTAACATGAAGCTATACAGATAAACCCATGTCAATGCAATCAATTTTAGTCTTACAACACTTAAGAGGTAGAAAAAGAAATTTGGACGATTGTTATTAGAGTCACCCTTTTCCTAGCACCTTGGAGCCTAAGCTGCTGTATTGCATTGTATTTCTCTCCAGCCTTTTCCTTCAAGTAGCTCAAGGTGGCACATACGTGGTTTTCTCTCTCCTTCTTTCTTGCTTAATCCCCTTCAAGAACTCGCTCGTTTTATTTGACCCCCATTCTGAGTCGCCAGAGGGGCTTCCCCATTAACAGTGCGTTTTTGCCCCCCGCAGACCTGCTGACCCGTCCTGCTCCCTGCCTCAGTTTAAGGATGGTGTCGTCGCAGCCGCCGGAGAAGCTCAAGGCCTTGGACACCTATGAAACCCTGAAGCTGGAGAGGGTGAGAGAGAAGGTTTTGCACGTGGAGCTCAATCGGCCAGAGAAAAGGAATGCCATGAATGCTGCCTTCTGGAGGTAACGGGGACGTAATGGAAAATATCGCAGGAAGGGGCACCTGTTTTCAGTATGCAACAATCTGAGCCTTTTGAAGATGGTAGATAAGACGCCAGCTACCTGCTTTTTAAGAGGCTTGGTGAGGGCAGAAGACCCAGCACTGTAGCACCATTGCAGCTTCTCATTGGCCCAGTACCTGCAGCCTAACACAGCAAGGCGCATTCATTCAGCCACTGGATAAGAAACTAAGGCATGTGACCTTGGGTCGTTTTCATCAGCAAGTGTTTTGTTTTGTTTGTTTCCCTTCCCTCGTCCCGCCCCCCAGCTTTAGAGCAATCTAAGCAACGAGAACTTGGATTTGTCAGCAGAAAAAAATATTTTCAGTTTTACAACTGGGCTGAATTCGTGCCAGTTTTTGAAGACTGGGTGTTTAGGCTTGGGAGCACGGAAACAAATAGCCTAGGCAATGGGGGCTGGTGGGGAGGGGCTCAGAACTTCTTTTGTGGATAAGACGAAATGTCCCACCTCCTCAGCTCTCCTGTCTCCAGCAAAGGAAGTGCCCAAGTGATAGGTATTCTGTTGATGACCCCGCCCCCCCGCCCCCAGAAGCTGGTCCTTTTCACAACATCAGAAGATACACTGGAAATTGCAGAGGAGGGAAAAGCCACAGAATAAACTCGGTGGGTGGCGTTGCTGATGGCTGCCTATGCTGCCCCAGCGTAGGGCTAGCAGAAAACTAATGTGCCTTCTCTAAAGTGGAAGCCCTGTACACAGTCGTATGCGCTGTCACCTCCATGAGGCGCCACATGAGATTGCTTAGAAGACTTGTTCGGCAAGATGTGCGTAAACCTGTCTCAGTCAAGTGGCTTCCACCCACTGCTAGCAGGTGTTCTCCAGGTGGCAGGATGTGCTCCCAACTCACCTGCCTCTCTCTCTCTCTTTTTTTTTTTTTTTGTCTCTCTCTCACCCTCCCCTCTTGTCCTAGGGAAATGGTGGAGTGCTTCAACAAGATTGCTCAGGACTCGGAATGCCATGCGGTGGTGGTATCTGGCGCTGGGAAAATGTTCACCTCAGGTAAATGAGGAGAGACGCTGAGGACTAGAAAGATGTTTCTCCTGCTCTAGGGTAGATAGTTCGTGGGTTGTTGTAGAGGCTGGCTCCTGGGGGGGGGAATTAACTGTTCTTCAAGTGGGGCAGGGAACCTTTTCTATCCGAAGGGCCGCATTCCCTTCCAGGTAACATTCCGAGGGCCACATGTCAGTGGTCGGTGGAGTCAGAGGGGAAAATGGGCTGGAGGGCAATGACTGCAAACACTCACACACCCCTCTCCATCCTGACAAACAAAAGGCATTGTCGGAGTGCAAGGACGCATTCCAGCCTGGCAAAAGCACTTGAGCTCTAAAGTGTGTCCTTTTGTTTGTGCAGAGTCTATTGTGTCTTGTGTGTGTGAAAGAGGCGTGTGTTTAAAAAACAAACAAACCCCAAAAACAGTTTGCCGACTGTTATGGGGAGGATTAAAACGGCCCATGCACAAGTGTCTGTTGTGCAACTGTTTTGCACAACACAGAATGTGGAGGTCTTTGGAACAAAATGTTGGGTACCTACAGAATGTCACAATTTTAGGAGTTCAAGCGTATACTGTAACTTTAGCGTGGGGAATTTAAAGGACTCCTTCACCCTAGCGCAACAATTCCACTTTTTAAAAAGAAGCCATTTTGCCGTTTGGAAAGTGGCCAGGAAATGCGTTGAAAAGTATGGGACAAGAGACTGATTTATGCGTAAACACCATGTAAGCAAGCAAGGACGAGTGATTATTACCTCATAACCTGTCCCATATACAAAAGGATGCTCAAATGCTCAAAAAAGCTTGGGCAGCCTAACCACTGCGTAAGCTTTGACCAAGCAAATCAGGATAAACAAACAGGTTTTCTGAAGAAGCCCGGAAGCATCTTTTGAGCATAGCAGCGGCACAGGATGAGACGGGGTGTTGCGCTTAGTTGGAAGTAGCGTGGGCCGTCCTGGTTCTCCCATGCTCTCGCCCTGCAGGTATTGACTTGATGGAGATGGGCAGCACATTCCTGATGGTGCAAGGAGACGACACAGCCCGGAAGGCTTGGAACATCCGCCAGAAGATCCGGGAGTATCAAGAAACCTTCACGGTATTGGAGAAGGTGAGTGTGATGATCCTGCAGTTGGCCCCACCCTTGGGTGAGAAACCGTCTCCATCCACGGCTAACCGTTCCTTTGTCTTTTAGTGCCCTAAGCCTGTAATTGTTGCCATCCACGGGGGCTGCATTGGAGGAGGTGAGTCTGCAACACTTGCGTCATAAATAACCTGACCCCACCCCTCTTCCCCGCTCCCACCATCCTCCCTCACAACTGCAATAGTTTTGTGGAATGATGCAAGTTGCAACAGGTAACCATGAGCCAAATCTGGCATTTCAGCAGCGGCTTAATGTCCTTCCTTCCTTTACATTTGTATCCCACTTTACCTCCAAGGAGTTCAAAAGTGGCATACTTCTCTCCCTGATTTATCCCCTGTGAAATAGGATATACTGAGAGGCAGTGACTGGCCCCAGGTCACCCAGTGAGCTCCATAGCCGAGCGGGGATTTGAACCCTGGTCTCCCACGTCCCAGCACGGCACCCTGGCTGGGTGCCTTTCCTTGGGGTGCCCAGGTCTTAAGTTGCCCTGGGGAAGGTTGAGGAAGGGCTGCTTAAGATGGCACGTGGGGATCATAGAATTGTAGAGTTGGAAGGGACCCCCGAGGGTCCTCTAGTCCAACCCTCCGCAATGCAGGAATCGCAACTCAAGCATCCGTGACAGATGGCCATCCAGCCTCTGCCTAAAAATCTCTGAGGAAGGAGAGTCCACCACTTCCTGTGGGAGACCGTTCCCCTGTAAAACAGCTCTTGCTGTCAGAAAGTTTAGTCCAGGAGTCCCCAAACTAAGGCCCGGGGGCTGGATGCGGCCCAATTCGCCTTCTAAATCCAGCCCGCGGACGGTCCGGGAATCAGCGTGTTTTTACATGAGTAGAATGTGTCCTTTTATTTAAAATGCATCTCTGGGTTATTTGTGGGGCCTGCCTGGTGTTTTTACATGAGTAGAATGTGTGCTTTTATTTAAAATGCATCTCTGGGTTATTTGTGGGGCATAGGAATTCGTTCATATTTTTTTTCAAAATATAGTCCGGCCCCCCACAAGGTCTGAGGGACAGTGGACCAGCCCCCTGCTGAAAAGGTTTGCTGACCCCTGGTTTAGTCGATGTTTAGTTGGAATCTCCTTTCTTGTAATTTGAAGCTGTTGGTTCGATTCCTACCTTCCAGAGCAGGAGGAAAAAACAAGCTCGCTCCATCTTCCATGTGACAGCCCTTGAGATATGTGAAGATTTGTGTTGGGTCCTTAATTCAATTTTTTCCTGTTATACCCCACCTTTTTCTTCAAGGAGCTTGAGGTGGCATACCTAGTTCTCCCTCATCTCATTTCATCCCCAAGACACCCCTGCGAAGTAGATTAGGCTGAGAGGCAGTGACTGGCCCAACGTCTCACCCGCTGAGCTTCATAGCCAAGGGCGGATTCGAACCCTGGTCTCCACCACCTCCCGAGGGAATCCTATCCACTCTCAAACTGCTCTTGCCATCAGAAAGCATTTTTTATCCCCTTGCACACCGTCACATCTTTGGGGAGGTATCCTTGGGGGGAGCACTGGCATACTAGAGATCAGCCTTTTAGAGGGATTTCCCCCATGAATTCCCAGCTCCCAACCAGTACACCTGCAGCCATGCATCTCCCTTTCATTATTGGTCTCTTCTTTCCTTTAAATAAAGGGACGCGGGTGGCGCTGTGGGTTAAACCACAGAGCCTAGGGCTTGCCGATCAGAAGGTCGGCGGTTCGAATCCCCGCGACGGGGTGAGCTCCCGTTGCTCGGTCCTGCTCCTGCCCACCTAGCAGTTCGAAAGCACGTCAAAGTGCAAGTAGATAAATAGGTACCGCTCCGGCGGGAAGGTAAACGGCGTTTCCGTGTGCTGCTCTGGTTCGCCAGAAGCGGCTTAGTCATGCTGGCCACATGACCTGGAAGCTGTACGCCGGCTCCCTCAGCCAGTAAAGTGAGATGAGCGCCGCAACCCCAGAGTGACTGGACCTAACGGTCACGGGTCCCTTTACCTTTACTTTTCCTTTAAATGCCCACAGTAGTTTTGGAGCATTGAAGATGCCATCTGCTGTTGAATCAGTGTAGGCCTCCCAGACCAATGGCTTAGAGAAGCGTTAACTGGCAGGGTCCTTTGGATGGGCCACTCTTTGGAGTTTGTGTCTTTTAAACTCCCTCAGCTATCCCAACTGCAGGGGGCAGTGTTGTAACGTTTATTATTTTAAAATAATTATTCGCTGCCGTATTAATCAGCATGTAAACTATATAGAAGAAGAGTTTGGATTTGATATCCTGCTTTATCACTACCCGAAGGAGTCTCAAAGCGGCTAACATTCTCCTTTCCCTTCCTCCCCCACAACAAACACTCTGTGAGGTGAGTGGGGCTGAGAGACTTCAGAGAAGTGTGACTAGCCCAAGGTCACCCAGCAGCTGCATGTGGAGGAGCGGAGACGCGAACCCAGTTCACCAGATTATGAGACTACCACTCTTAACCACTACACCACACTGGCCCTAGTTCTGGAAACATGGTGAATGTTCAGCTGCTGAGCACCCTTCTATTGGGACATGAACAGCATTCATTCTTGTTCCCTCTGCAGGTATGAATCTCATCTCAGCCTGCGATATCCGCTACTGTACTCAAGATGCCTGGTTCCAGGTTAAGGTGTGTTGTGACAGCTCCTATCACCTTTCTTCCCCAGGAAACCTACCTGGCTTATTAATCTTGCTCCAAGCCCCTTAGGAACAGAGGAAGCTTCCTTACACCATGTCATACCCTTGGTCTGTCTAGCTCAGTATTAACTACAGTGACTGGCAGCAGCAGAAGCAAAGCTGTTCAGGATTCCAGACGAGGGACATTCAGGAAAATTCAGGAGAAACATAAGAAAATGTTTCAGTGCATAGTTAATACCCTCCAGCATTTCTCTGATGAAAAGAGGGACATCCTATTCCATAACAACAACAGCAGCACTAATAATAATATTATTTTTCCCCACCCCCCTGACCGGGTTGCCCCAGCCACTCTGGGCGGCTTCCAACGTATCTAGAAATATAATAATTTTTTTTAAAAAAATTCCCTGAACAAGGGCTGTGTTCTGATGGGACGAGAATCAGATAACTCCATGCCCTCCCAACATTCCTCCAATGAAAATAGGGACGTCCTGCAGGAAAGTGGGACATTTGGGGATCAAATCAGAAACCGGGACTGCTTCTGTTAAATCTAGGACTGTCCCTGGAAAATAGGGGAACTTGGGAGGGTCTGAACTGAAGGCTGTATAGTTGCTTGGCTCGGGGCATTGCTTAACTCCAAACCCTCGCAACATTTCTCCAATAAAAACAGGGACGCCTTGCCATACCCTCCAACATTTCTTGGGTGAAAATAAGGACGTCCTAAGGAAAAGCAGGACGTTCCAGGATCAAATCAGAAACCGGGACAGCTTCTCTAAATCCGGGGCTGTCCCTGGAAAGCGGGAACACTTGTCTGTAGGGTTGTTTTTTTTGTAAGTTAAATATATTTATATTAAATGTTTCTTAGTTTACAATGGGAGAGTCTGTAGTTAAACTATGGAACTCGCTCATGCAGAAAGCAATTATGGCCACCGTATTGGGTGGCTTTTAGAAGAAGACGGCTGCCAGCCACGATGGCTATGCTCTGCCTCTGTGGCCGGAGCCAGCAATGCTTCTGAATACCAGTTGCTGGAAACCGCGGGAGGGGAGAGGGCTCTGCTGCTCGTGTCCTGCTTGCGGGTTCCCCATTGATGCATCTGGTTGGCCACTGTGAGAAGGGGATGCTGGATTCCATGGGCCAATGGCCTGGTCCAGCTCTTGCCTTCTTAACATGCCCATCCCTGCCAGGAAGGTGTCAAAAGATGGAACCTGGGACCTTCTGCGGATGCTCTGCCCCCGCCCCGAGCTACAGCCCTCCCCTTTATCTCAGTCCAAAGCCCTTTGACCTTTTCCTTTCTGCGTCACGGGGTGCCTGAACCCATCTCTCCTCCTCCCTCCAGGAAGTGGACGTTGGTTTGGCAGCTGACGTTGGCGTTTTGCAACGGCTACCTCATATCGTCGGAAATCGGAGGTCAGTCTTCGCTTTCCTTTCAGCTCTGCTTCCTTTATCCTCCCTCCCTCTCGCGGCTCGTAAGGGAGGCAATAGCACTGGTGACATTGATTTGGGGCACACTGCAAGAGAGAGGCGGCAAGCCTGGGGGGAAACCACATCCCGGAACCCCTTGGCTTGACGGAGAGATCTGGGTGTTGTGGGAGCTTCAGAGGCCCCATGTGCCCCAAGGCATCACGGGGAGCCAGGTGCTAGCTCTGTACGCCTAGAAATGGGTGGGGAAGGACCACATTTACTGTAGTTTTCCGTGAATAAGACGAGGTGTTTGGGTTTTGTTTTGTTTTGTTTTTAAAAAAAACAGTATGTAAGAAAAGCTCAACAACTCTGGGCAATCTCCCCCAATTTTCCTAATTTGGAGCCCCCCGAAATAGGTGGCGTCTTATACACGGGGACGTGTTATGCACGGAAAAATATTGTATTTCTGGGCATGTGCCAGCGGTGGGCGGGGCCAGAAGCAAAAGGGGCGGAGAGTCAAATGTGAAAATTCACCCTTTCCGTTGTTGGCACCAACACCCTTCACATGTAATCAAAAAGCATTGCATTAAATTTGCAAGCACCGTTCAGCGCTGACCTTTAAAGCCCTAAACAGCCTCAGCCCTGTATACTTCAAGGAGGGTCTCCACCCCCATGGTTTAAGCTACACACTGAGATCCACCACCGATTCTGGCGTTCCCCTCACTGAGAGAAGTAAGGCTACAGGGGAACCAGGCAGAGGGCCTTCTCGGTAGTGGCGCCCGTCCTGTGGAATGCCCTCACGTCAGATATCAAGGAGATAAACAACTATCTGACTTTTAGAAGACCTCTGAAGGCAGCCCTGTATCGGGAAGTTTTCAATGTTTGATGTCTTAACTGCGCTTGATGTTTTAGTTTGCTGGAAGCCTCCCAGAATGGCTGGCATATTATTATTATTATTATTATTTATTACTCAAGGACCCATTCCAGCCAGGCAGAAACCCTCAAGGAGGATGCAAAGCCAAGCTGGCTTGGCAGAGTGCGTGCTCTACCGAGTCTCCTGAGGGCCATATACAGAGGCCTGGAGGGCCAAATGCGGCTTTTTGGGGCAGGGGTCTCCCGTTCTTGGCCTAGAATGGCAGGGAGGTTTGAAGGTGGCATAATTTTCCTTCATTGAAGGTTTCCAAACAGAGGATGGGTGGCCCCCTGTCAGGGATTATTTAGCTGCATTGAAGGGGGTTGGGTTGGGTTATTATTATTTATTAGGTTTGTATACCACGGGACGCGGGTGGCGCTGTGGTCTAAACCACTGAGACTAGGGCTTGCCGATCGGAAGGTTGGCGGTTTGAATCCCCGCAACGGGGTGAGCTCCTGTTGTTCGGTCCCTGCTCCTGCCCACCTAGCAGTTTGAAAGCACATCAAAGTGCAAGTAGATAAATAGGTACCGCTCCGGCGGGAAGGTAAACGGCGTTTCCGTGCACTGCTCTGGTTTCGCCAGAAGCGGCTTATTATTATTTTTTTTATAAGAACTTTATTGGCTTTTTCCAGACAAAGAACAACAAAACACCATACACCACACAGACAAACAATCAAACAACATAATGAAACAAATATAACCCAACTAAAACTAAAACACCAATAATTCTTTTTCTTGTTCAACACACACAAAAAAATTCTTGTTTCAAATCAATACTAGGTGACTTCCCCCGTTTTCTCTCCTTTGGTTCCAATTCCCATTTACTGTAATAACTTCTTATATCTAAAATCCTAATCATCTAAGGAAAAACTTAACACATTTCTCAATAATTAAACTGAACATAATTAAACTGAACATTTTTCTCAATAATTAAATCTTGCACAAATTAATCCATCACTTCTTAACTAACATTATACTTCTTATTTCACTTAAACTGCTGCTAATAAAAAAAACTCAAATATCTCTTCTCTAGTTCTAAAGCTTAAAATCTTAACACATCGGCTTCAGGGTACCATAATAAACCATCCTAATTATATTTTAGGTAATTCACCCTATCCCTTTTCTGACCATTTTCTTACTCCATCTCGGGGTCTTCCCCCATACATTTCTCCATCTTACACAAAACCCATTTTCCAGAATGTCCTCTTTTCTTCTAAGTCCACAATTCCAGACACCATCTAAGACAGTCCTTGCAGGGAGCATCAGGGTACACAAATCTTCGTCTTCCAGCATCTCCGCTTCAAAATTCCGTTCATCTTCTAATTGTGAATATAAAAGTCTTTTCCCCATCATTCCTGGGCTCTCACCCCCGAAATTGGATATAAATTGTCCAATCCTGGGCCTCTCACCCCAACAGGATTGTCCTTCTTCCCGGAGTTGCATAAACATTGTACTTTGTACTTCAATAATTCCCTTAAGCTCCCTGCCAAGGTTTTCTTCCATTTTAGCAGAAATCTCCAAAGTCTTTCTTGTGGGATAGAGTCTAAAGCCAGCTTGAAAGCGAAACCCAACATGGTAGAAGTGGGCATAGGGTATCAAGTTTCAGTGTTTTTCCATCTTAGTCACAGTACTTTTCCATCTTTATCATAAATCTCCGCAGCCATTTTCCCTGGAGCCAGGGTGAAAAGACTACAAAATATCCACTTCAAGAAGAAATATTTCCAATAACTTCAGTCCCCTGAAAGGGGGTTTAGTCCATCTCTCTTGTCAAAATCAAAACATTGTATCCATACTGCAGCAACAGTCGCCATCCAAAGCAGTTACTTTCTCTACACACAAAGGGAGATAAACGGGCTTCCTTTTCATCATAACTCCCGGAGCGCCAAATGTCAAAATTAAGCCCAATTGTTCAGGTACTCACGGCCAACGGGATTCTTTTGCTTTCCTTCTGTTAGGTAGAACGATCTCGCTCATCGCGAGCGGCGGCCGCCGCTTCGCCGACCCGGTTGGGGCATGCCTCCACAGCCCGGCTCCGTGGTCCCTTCACCCCCACCCCCCCTTTACAGGGGGAACGGGGGAAGGGTTCAGAGCCATAGCGGGCCCGCTGGAGAGCCCATGCCGCGGGACGATCGACCCGCGGTTTAACGGAGCCCCGCTTTGCGGTAGCGGGGCTCCTACCCCCGGGACGGCCTGAGTCGCTTCGCTGCCGAAGCGACCCACGACCGCCCGCAATGGCGTCCTCGCCGGAAGTCCGCCAGAAGCGGCTTAGTCCTGCTGGCCACATGACCCGGAAAAACTGTCTGCGGACAAACGCCGGCTCCCTCTGCCTGTAAAGCAAGATGAGCACCGCAACCCCAGAGTCGTTCGCGACTGGACTTAAATGTCAGGGGTCCCTTTACCTGCCCTAGGCCAGTTCACAACAGAAAAAGACAAAATGGGAATGCAAAAAAAAAAAAACCTATTGGTGTCGCATTGTATCCAACTGGAGAATGGTTTACAAAACCGCAAGAGTTGGTAGTTCAGCCGACAGTTCGGCTTTGCCCTGCAGGGAGAAATGTCCCACTTCCTTCTCCATGAATGAGATTTTTTTCCTGACCTGCTGATTCTTTCCTCCTGCTCCCAGCCTGGTCAACGAGTTGGCTTTCACTGCCAGGAAGATGATGGCCCCCGAGGCCGAGAGCAGCGGCCTGGTCAGGTATGTGGCACCATTCCCCCAGATAGTCCGCCTATTCATAATTGTGTGGGGCTGATAACAGCACTTCCTCCTCGGCCCACAACCCTCTTTGGAGGGAGGCAGGTTGTTTCCCTATTCATTTCATGGCCTCTGCCCAGCAAAGTAAGGAGTCTGGAAATTGTTATGGGAGGGGATGTAAATGAGAGTGGCTAAAGGCCCTAATGCCATGCAAAATCTGCCTGCCTGCATCAGGCTGGAAGGCACATCTTAAAAAAAAAGATATTTAAAGAGCCAAGAAAGATCTGGAACAAAGAACCACTTGAACAGGGTGAAGCAGGAGGAAAAGCTGAAGTGGAGTGGATAGGGACCACGTTTTCCTGCAGACCGTCGTCTGCGTGTCTAGGGCAACGGCTGTGACTCTCGCCCCTCTGGGTAAGCAGGAGGTCTGGCCAAAGTTGAAGATCACGTTTATTGTTCATGACGTTTATAATCCACCTTTTCCTCCGAGGAGCTCAAGGTGGCACGCTTGGTTCTCCTTCCCCCTCATTTAATCTCCACAACAACCCTGCGAGGTAGCTTTGGCTGGGAGGCGGCCACGGACTCTGAGGTCACCCAGTGTGACCTTCACGAGCTGAGGATTTATCCAGGTGGGGCACAGAGGGGTTTGGCCTGGGGAGAAGAAGTGTGCTGGGGTGTGTGTGTGTGTGTGTGTGTGTGTGAAGGGGCCAGATGGAAAGGCCTGGGGAGCCACATTTCCTGCCAGCTACGCCAGGCCTGAGGCTTCCTCACCCCCTGGCACTTGGGGGGTTTGTGAACTTCAGGAGGCTAAGCAAGAACACAGCAGAGAGATGCAGGGCGACAAATCAGGAGCGTGAATTGCTTTATTCCGCTGTGATTCACACGATTTTAGGGACGACTCGGGCAAATTCACAGGAGACTCTTTTCAGTAACCATTATGTCTAAAAGGAACCTCGGAGGTTACTGACTACAAATACTTTCTGAGTGTGTTGAATATGTCTTCTTAAATAAACCCCCCTCCCCGAAAAAGAGATGCCTGTGAATTTCCCCTTTTAGAAGGACAGCTTCATGTATGGTTTTTTTTCCCTTCCAACCCCCCTGCCTTTGGCATGGAAAACTAAGTGAGATGATGCCCTCCTCCATCATTGCCCTGGGTTGGACTAGATGACCCTCAGGGTCCCTCCCAGTGATTCTAATGTCAGGACCCTCCCCCTTGGCTTAATCATACCATCCTGCTTCCCTCCCCTGCTCAGCCGTGTCTTCCAAGACAAGGAGACCATGATGCAGAGCGCCTTCGACTTGGCCACTGAGATTGCCAGCAAGAGTCCGGTTGCTGTACAGGGCACCAAAGTCAACCTGGTCTACTCCAGGGACCACCCTGTGTCTGAAGGCCTGAAGTATATGGTGAGTGTCGTGGGGCACTGGGGCTTTGCAGAGTAGGGAGTCTCGGGTTTGCCGCCCGGACCCTTCAAGAAACAGAGCAGAGATTTCAAAGGCCTTTAGCTGCAGCCACTGCCAAGCCAGAGGCTAAGAGTGGCCCTCCAATCCTTCCTACCTGGCCCTCTGGACCCTGCACCTCTCACCAGCCTTGCCTGTTTTTGCCTGGACTGGAATATGCCCCCCCAAGTCTGACAGTACCTCTTGGGTGGATGAAGCCTGGCTGGAGGGTAGAGAAAGTTGTGCGCAGAAACTCGCCTACTGCCAACAAAGCAAAATCTGTACGGGTTGCTCCTCCCATTTCTGCCTCTGGCTCCGCCCATCACCAGCATGCAGCCCCCTGGAAGGTAATGCAGCCCTGCAGGTTTAATTACATTCCCCATTCCTGAGATAGACAGCACTTTGCAGGAAGGCTTCCGCCTAAACTGGCTCCGTACAACTCATAAATGCATTTTGCCCTTTGTTCCCGTTTTGCAACAGGAGCAAAGTGCCGCCGCCCATGGTTCCAAGGATTCGGCACCAGCAGAAGCAAGCGTGGTGCAATAAAGCAATAAAGTGATTTGCACAACATGCTTGCCGGGCTGCAGGATTCCAGGCTCTGGCTTTTGCACTCAGCTACAGCTGCTCCTGCTGTGCCGTGGAAAATCCCAACGTGCCCAGTCGACTTTCAGGGATGTGTCCAGCCAAGTTCTGCTCAGATCAAGCCCATTGAAGTGAATGGGCCTGAGTTAATCTTGAATGCTGGGGGGGGGGGGGCTACTCTGAGCCACACTAGTTGAATGGTTTTCGACAGGGGCTGGAAAAAGTGAAGGCCCTTGCTTGGTGTGAGCAGGCAGGGAGTCCCCCAAGTGCGGGTGCTGAAAAACAGATTTCTGACAAATGTGGAACAAGGGTTATGTGTCACCTGTAGCCGTTCTTGAGCGAGGTCCATATACAGTTAAACCTCTGCTCCCAAACGCCTCCGTTTTGGAAGGTTTCGGCTCCCAAACGCTGAAAACCCAGGTGTAAATGCTCCAGTTTTCGAACGTTTTTCGGAAGCTGGATGTCCGACGCGGCTTCCGCTTGAGTGCAGGAAGCTCCTGCAACCAATCACAAGCAGCGCCTCGGTTGTCGAACATTTCGGAAGACGAACGGGCTTCCGGAACAGATTACGTTCGACAACCAAGGTTTGACTGTAATGAATGAACTTGAGGTGTTTCGGTCTGAAGGATGGGAAAGAATCACTTAGCGGAAGGTAGGATAGCTGGATGTTAGCCTAGAGAAAATATTTTGAATAATTTTTTGTGTATAACTGAAAAATGCAAATCAGAAGTCCCTTTGATCTCTCTATCTTTCTTTTCTTTTCTTTTCTTTTCTTTTCTTTTCTTTTCTTTTCTTTTCCTCTCTTCCATTTTTCTTCCTTTTTCTTTCCCCCCCTTTTCTTGGTATCCTTGGCTCTGGGTTTGCATTGGAACTGTACACACATGAAGATGACAGATGGTTGGCAAAGGACCTTGGGTGAGAGGCTGGGATGAGAAAGGGAAGCTCCCAGCTAAGAGCTGGGACGGTTCCACACCTTTCTGTATGACATAAGGTTTAAGGTCTACCTTCGAAAGAGGGCCGTGCATTTTTCTTTCTTTCTCTGTTTTTATTTAGATTAGTTTATTTTAAATGGTCAAAGGCCTGGAAACGATGCCTTATGAGGAACGGCTTAGGGAGCTGGGTATGTTTAGCCTGGAGAAGAGAAGGTTAAGGGGTGATATGATAGCCATGTTCAAATATGTCAAAGGATGTCATATAGAGGAGGGAGAAAGGTTGTTTTCTGCTGCTCCAGAGAAGCGGACACGGAGCAATGGATTCAAACTACAAGAAAGAAGATTCCACCTAAACATTAGGAAGAACTTCCTGACAGTAAGAGCTGTTCGACAGTGGAATTTGCTGCCAAGGAGTGTGGTGGAGTCTCCTTCTTTGGAGGTCTTTAAGCGGAGGCTTGACAGCCATCTGTCAGGAATGCTTTGATGGTGTTTCCTGCTTGGCAGGGGGTTGGACTGGATGGCCCTTGTGGTCTCTTCCAACTCTAGGATTCTAAGAGGTGCTCACATGCATAAAGCACAAACACCTAAGGTTGTTGCTCTGCCCTCTTCTGAGTCTGCTTTGTTTCTGCCCTGCAGGCTACCTGGAACATGAGCATGCTTCAGACAGAGGACATCCTCAAGTCCGCCCAAGGGATCATGGAGAAGAAGACAACCAGGCAGATAACCTACTCCAAGCTGTAGCTGCTCTGCGCTGGCAGCAAAAGGCAGCAAGCCCCCGCCAGGAGCAGCAAGGGTGGGCTGCCACTTTGGCCGTGGGTGAGACTGGACTCCAGGACCCCCTGCGAGAGAAAGTGCCTTCAGATACTGGCTCAGCCATGCAGCTTTCAAGCTGTGACACGTAACTCCTTAGGAGGGGTAGAGGCCTTCCTTCTGGAAAATGGTGCTTTCCCCACCCAAAGGAAGGTTAGCGGTAGAACCGGAAACAAACATTTAAAACGCAATCAGCGCTCTGGGAGGATAGGAGATTATTTGGGCAGAGAATAAACGCTGCTTCAGCGAGGATGTTGGTTCTCGGCTCAGTTTGTTTGCTTATGTACCACTTTAATTCTGTTTGCTAATAAAAAGGTAAAAAAAAATCTGTAAACAAATAAGCTGGGAATACATTCATAAAGGTGTATGACAAAGTGCTGGTTGCCCTTCTTTTCCCTCTTCCTGCGTAAATAAGCTGGGATTCAGGCTGACCTCTTCCCTTCCCTTCCCTGAGATCCCACAGGTCTGTCATCGGGGCCAGGTTGAAACTTGGAACGTAGAGTAATAATACACATCAAAATTCCGCTGTGATTTCTCTCTGGTGGTTTGAAGCGATGCAGTTTGAGCGTGCAGATATTTATTTTGCAACCTCTCCACCTAATCCTGTTTTTGCATCCATAAGAACTAGAAACTTGGCGGCCTGCTCAGTAGGACACTGAGTCGTGTACACCCTGTGCCAGATTTTGCACACCTGCAGCCCTTGTGTACCAGTGCCCCTGCGGGAATGCAGACCCCGACAGAACGCATAGCGCTCCCCAGACCGCCTTACCCTGGTCCAGAATCGGAGAAGACACCCGGACCCGCCCAAAAGTCTTCCCTGCCCTCTTTGATAGCTGTGAACGGGGAAGATGAAATTCCGAGAGAACGGGAAGCCGCATTGAACGCTGGTCTTCCTTCAGGAAGCGGTACACGAAAAGAAGTTTGCTCCCAATGAGCAACAGGGAGGAAAGCTGGATTCATTTCAAATTTGGGATTTGGGACCTTTTGCGTGCCAGAGAAATCCAGCAAGTGGCAAGGAACCTTTGACTCTTCCAAGTGGTGCTGGATGCAATCCCCCATTGCCCTTGGCTGTTGGGGACTGGGGTTTATGGGAACTGGAGTCCACTAATACCCAGAGAGACACTGGTTCTTTCCCCCTCCTTAATCAAGTGGTTCTCAAAGGGTGTGAGAGGCGGGAAGATTTAAGTACAATCAAATAAACATAAACATTTCAGGGCAGTATACAGCAACCCCCGATTTGCATGGGATGCCTCCTTTTCCGGACACTTCAGGGTCGTGCGCCAGTTGGACGTGTGTAAATTGGTTGTTGCCCGTGGGATCAGAATTAATTTTTCTATTTGCGGAATGGGAATAGGTATCTTCAAAATGAGAGCAAGAGCCATTCTCCACGACATATTGTTGTGAACGGGGATTTTCCGCTGACAAATGTGGAAGATAAAAAAAAGAGAAAGGCTGCTTTGGGTTAATGAGATGGGAGTTTGCTCGTCACAAATTAGATGCGATTACCCAGCACAAAGCCAGCCCACATCTCTCACTATGTTTGTATCCATACTAGGTAGATATATAAGAAGCTCGTTTATCATTATATTTTGGGAATGAGTCCTTTTCTTATGTAGCTGTGTTGATTTATACTTTCCGGGTGTCCCGTGATCATACTATAAACTAGTCGTGTTCTATGTTACAAATCATTCACGGCAAGGAGCTGTTTCTTCTTGTTTTCCAACGTATTTCTTACCAATAAAAAAAGTCAGTGTGGTGCAAGCCAATTTTTATTCTGAAAGTATGGCCCAGGAAGAAAAGTCTTGCGAGCCACTGCCTTAACCGGTTTCCCCCTTCCTGGTTCTTGTACATCCAAGGTTCATCCATGGGAATTTCGAGCTTGAAGGCTGGATCTCAAAGCATCTGTAACCTTGAAAAGCTACTGCTGTTCAGAGTGGGCTAGGCCAAACCAATGGCCTGACTCTGCAGCAGGCTTCCATGGCATTTTGCGGGGTTGTGAACCAATTCTCCAGGAGTCCAGGAAACAGGTCTTTGAATAGAACTGAAACCTAAAATAATGGGAGGGCCATCTCAAAATTCATTGCCAGTCCTGTTCTCACAACCGGGACGGATATATCCCCACAACCTTGCAATCTCTGTACCCATCAGTGACAGGCTAGCGCCTGAACCTTCGGGAATAAACCCTCGAGCACGAATTTTAGAGTTTCTGTTCCGCTGGCGTCGGGGCGGACGCCAGCACCCCTTGGCCTCTGGCAGATTGAAATTGGCGTTTGTGGGCGGCTGATAACTCAGCCTTAGCAAACAAGCAATAAAGGCTAAAGGTTAGTTCAAGGGGAAGTTCTGTATAGCTCCACGGAACAGCATATAGGATAGATCCCAAGTTCAGTCCCTGGCTAAATCTCTGGGCAGGGCTGGGGGGGAAAAACCCTGGAGAGTTGCAGCCAGTCAGTGTAAGGAATACACTGAAAATTTTTCTCTCTCATCATAGCAGAGCTTGTGGACATTGCCGATGGATATTAGAAGATTTGGGACAGATAAATAATGATAATAACATTTTTTATATGCTGCCCATCTGACTGGGTTTCCTCAGCCACTGTGGGCGGCTTGCAGCAATCAAATTAACCCCTCAAACACGGACATCCCTATACAGATATCAACTAAAAACCAGATTGTTGTTTTATTTCCTGACGGGAGGGCGTTCCGCAAAGGAGTTCTTCCAGCAGGGCAAACTTACAAACTCTGGAATTCCTTTCCACAAGAGGCTACCAACTTGGATGGGCTAGACCAATTTGATATCTAGCTGCCCAGTTAAGAGACAGCTGTTGGAAACGGCAGGAGGGGAGAGATCTCTTGCGCTCCAGTCCTGCTAGGGGGTTCCCCACAGGCGTCTGGTTTGCCCCCGTGAGAACAGGATGCTGGACTAGATGGGCCAATGGCCTCATCCAGCGAAGCTCTTGTGTTCTTATCCTGAGCTAGGATGGACTGATAATGGGTTGACTCTAGAAGAATGTTCTGCCCATTCTTAGCACACGGTTCGTGCCGGTGAATTTTCCTGGTGGCCTGGTAGTAAGGTTAAACCTTACTAGGAAATGATACATATAATGAAATGAAAAGGATGTTTAAAACAACCTTTGGAAAACCAGAAGCTTTTCTTTTGGGAATTATAGAGACAGAGCTACCCAAACTGTATAGAAACTTACTCATGTATGCTACTACAGCGGCAAGAATCGTAAAGGTAAAGGTAAAGGGACCCCTGACCATTAGGTCCAGTCGTGGCCGACTCTGGGGTTGCGGCGCTCATCTCGCTTTACTGGCCGAGGGAGCCGGCATACAGCTTGGGTCATGTGGCCAGCATGACTAAGCCGCTTCTGGCGAAACCAGAGCAGCACACGGAAACGCCGTTTACCTTCCCACCGGAGCGGTACCTATTTATCTACTTGCACTTTGACGTGCTTTCGAACTGCTAGGTTGGCAGGAGCAGGGACCGAGCAATGGGAGCTCACCCCGTTGCAGGGATTCGAACCGCCGACCTTCTGATCGGCAAGCCCTAGGCTCTGTGGTTTAACCCACAGCGCCACCCGCGTCCCGGCAAGAATCTTACTTGCCCCCCAAATGGAAAAAAAGCAGGTCCCACCCAGCAAAGGAAGAATGGTTACAAAAACTTAAGGAATATGCACAAATGGCAAAATTTACCAGAAGAATAAGAAATCAAGATAACTTTTATATAATGGGGGTTGCTTTATTGAATATTTGCAGATAAATTGTAAATGGATAAAAAGATTGGCGGGGTTATTGTAATAAGCTACAGTTTCATAAGAGTATGTATTAAAAGAAGACGAATAAGTGAGCAAATTAGGTTAATTTGGATATGCAGAAGGTATTCAAAATAAATTTAAGGAACCGCAGAAAGAGGGGGGAAGGAAGTCAAGTTTTGAAATGTCAAAATGATTGTGAAATTGATGAAATGTATAAAATGAGTGAAAGGTATAAACTTGAAAAGTATAAATAGAAATTAGAAAAAGAAAAAAATGTTGGTGCGCCCAGTGCATGCAAGGTGAGGGGCAGGTAATTAATAATAATAATAATAATAATAATAATAATAATAATTTATTTATTACCCCACCCATCTGGCTGGGTTTCCCCAGCCACTCTGGGCGGCTTCCAACAGAATATTAAAATACAATAGTCTATTAAACATTAAAAGCTTCCCTAAACAGGGCTGCCTTCAGCAGTAGTAATATTAATCAGAGCCGTAGCAGGCCGGGGGGTATGTGTGTAGGGGGCACCGCTCCAAGTAATTTATGCAGTGGAACGGCTTAACTTCAACAGCAAAACGTTAGCTGCAACCTTTGCCTTCTGGTTGATTCCTTGGCCGTAATCCTTCCTGCAAGGGCTGTGGGGACATAAACCGAAGCCCACTTATAATGTTTATTTATTAACAATGGCTCCACGTACAAATATTGTTAATAAATATTCATCATTAGTGATCTTCGGCTGCCCGTACAAATATTTATTTAAAATATTAAAGATTATCGATTTACATATTTATTTGTGCTTTCCCTCCCCGGTTGGAGGCAGCCATGTTCCAGAAGAAGGAGGAGGAGGAGGAGGAGAAGGAGAGTTTGGATTTCATATCCCACTTTCTCACTACCCGAAGGAGTCTCAAAGCAGCTAACATTCTCCTTTCCCTTCCTCCCCACAACAAACACTCTGTGAGGTGAGTGGGGCTGAGAGACTTCAGAGAAGTGTGACTAGCCCAAGGTCACCCAGCAGCTGCATGTGGAGGAGCGGAGACGCGAACCCGGTTCACCAGATTATGAGTCCACCGCTCTTATCCACTACACCACACTGGCTACACCAAAGACCAGTCGCCCTTGTGCTCAACTCCTGCTTACTGTTTTCCCCCACGGCCCTGCCATTAGGAAGGATAAGGCATTTGAACATTAGAGCAGTGTGCCCCCTGCGGCCCTCCCCTTGCGAGATAGCCCTCTGCCCTCTGCTGAACGTGAATATCGTCGCCTCGTCGCTATAGAAGTGCCGTGCAAATGCCAACCCACTCGGCGTCTGTGTGAGGAAGCCACCTCCTTGCCCTTTGCCTCGGGCGGCAAAAAGTCTTCGGTCGGCCTTGGCTTACATCTGTTCAAGTGGGATGGCGCCCATCCCGTTGTTCCGTCTTCCAGCTGCCGCCTGGCTGGCTGCCACGGTCCAGAGTCCAATCTGTGGGGCGTTGCCTCCATTTATGAGGCTCATCCCCCCCCCAGTTCCCCCTTCCCCAGTCTCTGGACCCAGCCCATCGTCCTTCGCCTCTCCCAGGTGGTTTCTGCCAAGACATGCCACTCCACCCAGTATCGCCCACCCTCCCTTTCCACAAGCAAGTCTCCGGGATTGTTTGCTGTCAATTCATTCCCACTGCCCAGCCCAGCCACTGCAAACAGCGCACCCACCTGTTAATGACCCATTATTGGTTTCCCAGGGACAACAGTCTTGGGGGTTTATTGTAGCTGCTTCCTCCTAGGGTGTTCTCGCCAGCTCCTGATGCAGCCCGCTCCGCAGGGAGGGCGTTTCAAAGATTTGCTGGCCGAGATAAAGAAGGGAGAGAGGGGTGGAGGTCTCAGGTGAGGAGAATGTCAACGGCTGGGCTTGAAGCCAGCGGCCGAGTCAGGAAGGTACGAGGACGTCAAGTTTCCTCAAAGCGCCCTGATGTCACATAGATTTTTAAACACCCCCAAATATCTATCTATCTATCTATCTATCTATCTATCTATCTATCTATCATCTCCTGGGAGCTATAGTTTGATGATTGGTTAAGAGACTCTCCTCACAGGGCTACAATTCCCAGACTTCCCTGGGAAGAGGGTTTGACTGTTAAGCCACTCTGGGAATTGTAGTTGCGTGAGAGGAATGAGGAAGCCCCTAACTACTCTCAGCACCCATAACAAACTACAGCTCCCAGAATTCTTTGGGGGGAGGGAGCCATATTGGTTTGAAGTGGCATCGTAGAGCTTTAAATGTTTTGAGCAACCCCAGCAAATAGGTTCAGTGCCAGCACTCAGGTGGCAAGCCCCCAAGCATTTTTGGGGGGGGGGTCTGTCCGCCAGTGGATCTGTCCCCCCTCCCACATACCTTTGAAACTTTCCCTGCCGGGATGATCACCCCGCTTTGACTCCTGCTTTGCATTCGTTTCATTCAACCTGCTTTCTATGTATTACTCGGTGGTAAGAGGTGAACTCTGCACATGGACAGAACCCTAGCTTCCAACATCTTGAGCCCCCAAACTGAGATGCACATCTTCCTGCCTGTGCTCACACACAAGTCATAGAGACCCAAAGATGTGCTTTTTGGGCGGATGTGTTTGCACTGCTCCCTAAAACACATGTTTTAGGGCATTGCATGAGATCACAGCCCAGAAAATGTGCTTTTTTTTAAAAAAAAGGGTGAGGTCTCGGTGTGAAATTGCACAAGATCTCGACATCCCAAATGACTCATGTGAGAAAACAGGGTGTCCTGTTTTTTCCTGGACACTTGGGAGATATGCAGGATGTGACGAGTTTGGGGGCTAAAATTACCCAAGCTCTAAAACACCCAGGCCTGATCTGGCACCATTCTGGTGTTCGAAACTGCCCTTGTGGGAATTTTGCGAGGTGCCCTAACTCTCTGAGCGCCTGTGTCCCACTCACCCCACAACCACAAATTTTAAATAATAACTTGTATTGCGTATTCTTCAGAGCTGATTGGCTCTTAGCAAAGAGACGGCAGCCATCAGCTCTCGTTCTTCTTGCCCCGAATCCAGTAGATCTCCTCTGTAGCTAGGTGAACCATTTCCCCTGCTCCTGCAAAATTTATTCCAGATGAGATGTTTTACAGGTGAAACCGTTTTCCTGGCACGTAGGAAAGCAAAATGGAAAGCTTGGCCTGTGAGATTTCTGCCTGTCGGGCTGTTAAAAGCACTGGAGAAGCCCAGGCAGATTGACAGAAATCTCTCTCTGCAACACTAAACCCTGGTGCCCACCTATTTCCTTGCTGCAACCACTAGGCAATCCAAAAAAGGAGCAACGCTCCCCCCCAAATTTTCCATTGCGGAACAGCCAACGAGGTTCCCCCCTCCCTGACTGCGTCCTTGGAAAAAGGCTGGGCTGAGGATGCAACTGAAACAGGTGAGCTTCTCACATGTTGAGATGGGTGGGTCCTGGCCAGACTTCCTGGCTGTTCCACCCCTTTTGAGCCATGTGCTATAAAAAGTATTCCGGGTGGCTCTGGGAGGTTTTCCTACAGCCAGTCTTGATCCACATCCGAGCAGAAGTCAGACTGCGGCACCATGGCTTTCGTCCCAGCACCCGGTTACATGCCCAGCTACAACCCGGTAAGTGTTCGGCCTCCATCTCTCCCTGCGCAATCTGTGCTCTCGTAATCTCTGCATGCAAAGGATAAAATTTGCCGTCACTTACCTGACTCCTCCATTCCCTCCAACCCCACTCCCTCCAAACACCCGCTCTGTGATTTTAAAAATGCAATTGTTCTATTTAACTTAGGGCTTATTTGCACTTATCCAGTCAAATGGGCAGGGTGCAAATATTATTAATTAATTAATTAATTAATTAATTAATTAATTAATAACAACCACCTTTTGCCCTGCACTTTCCAGGCACAGGTTCATGCTTTTATAGCTCTGTGTTTGAGCTCTCTCTCTCTCTCTCTTTTGGCCCAGAGCTCTGCCCGCTTTTTAAAGTTGAAGTGCCACGAACGATAATTCAGGTCTTCTGCAAATTGCAGTTGGCTCCAATTCAGATTTAAAGAGCAAGTTATTGTGGGGGGGACGGGACTCCAGAGCAAAAGAAAGAGAGCGCTTGGACACAGAACTTTAAAGCCCAGAGGAAAGCATGGATAAGCCCTCATTTATTTATTAAAACCAAACAGGAGCATTTGGCAGCTTCAAATCGGCCTCTAAGACGCCGTTAAATTTCATTCCAATTTGTATCACAAACAGGTTTTCCCCCGTCTGAAGTTACTGTAGATTTGTATTAATAAGTAACCTTGCCGACTCACACACATTCTCTCTCCAGAGAAGAATTTGCTACCGTTTTATCTAAGAGTTCTGTGTGTCTCTGAGGCTTGCACTGCCTGGAGTTCGGTTCAAGCGCTCCGTTTGGGAACAAGCCCCTCCAAATCTCCCCACTCCCTCCCCCTGTCTAAGGACAGCCAGGGCACCATGAACGGAAGCGTGCGCAGTTTCTTTACAAAGCACTCGCCGCAACTGGCGCCTGGGATTTTAGGCAATTGAACTGTCCTAGAAAGTGGCTTTGACACCAGTGAGCTGCTGTCTATTTTATCAAGGGCGCCAGAAGTCACGGCATTTGTGACATACAATGCACTCCACAGACGTACCTGCGTGACCCCTCCACTCCCCCCCCCCCCGGTTGCACTTTTATTTATAGTAACACAAAATGTTTTTAAATAATGCCAGGCGCCAATATGATTTAAACGACACAAGTCAAATGCAAAACGCTGAGTAAATCCTGCGGCTGCCACCACTCTTTCTGAGTTCCTGCTCCTCTTCCTACCTCCACTCCTTGCTTGCTGACTTGGAGGGGCAGGTGAACAGGCGTTAAGAACCAGGAGACAGAAAAACAGGACAAAGACCCTCCCAGCAGTTCACAGTGGGGCAGCCAACTTTGGCGCATACCTCGGGATACGCCCAATGAGGTTGACTCCTGCCTCTGACGTGGGCCAGCGCCCCGGACTATGTCCCAGAATCCTTTGCATTGCACAGAGATTTCCCCAGGAGACAAGCTGATTTGTCAAGGACGGGAAGAAAAGTCCTAAAACCAGGCAATTTACTCAATGCAGCAAACTGAACATTTTTCAAGGTCCTAAACGGCGTTTCCGTGTGCTGCTCTGGTTTCGCCAGAAGCGGCTGAGTAATGCTGGCCACATGACCCAGAAAGACTGTCTGCGGACAAACGCCGGCTCCCTTGGTCGGTAAAGCGAGATGAGCGCCGCAACCCCAGAGTCGTTTGCGACTGGACTTAACTGTCAGGGGTCCTTTACCTTTAATAATTAATAATAATAATAATAATAATAATAATAATAATAATACAAAATATTAAAATACAGTAGTCCTTCAGATATTAAAAGCTTCCCTAAACAGGGCTGCCTTCAGATGTCTTCTAAAAGTCTGGTATTTGTTTTTTCCTTTGGCATCTGGTGGGAGGGTGTTCCACAGGGCGGGGGCCACAACCAAGAAGGCCCTCTGCCTGGTTCGCTCCAGCGCTGCTTTTCCTGATGGGGACTTTGCCAGGTATATAATGCACCTGTTCCAATTTCCGCTTTAGCCAGGAATTTGAAGCGTTTGGTCAATTTGGTTGCACCGATTAATCAACATGTGCTTCCTACCCTGGTGTAGTGTTTGAGCCCGGGTCCCTAATGCACGGCTGGGGGGGGGGCATTGGGTTGACACAACAAGGCCTATGCCTTCCTTCAAATGGGGGGGGGCATTTCAATTAACGCTGCCCATCCTGGATCCTGATCCCGCCAGTCCGACCCAGCTGGCAGAAAAGTTCCCCTTCCTTGGTGTTTTTTTTTTCCAGTTCCATGCGTGCAAAGATCTGATAAGGGTACCCGGCCGGCCAGCCACCCACCCGACCTCTTCCTCAATGCACCTTCCCCAAGTTCAGATCACCTGTGGATAAAAGCAGAACTCATTTGTGGCTTGAACCTCAGCCAGCCTGCTCCACCCTAAGCGAGTCTGTTTCATGGCTTAATAATTAACACGGCGCTTTCTGCAGATTCCCAACTGATCTCGCAAAGCAAAGAATGAGCTGGTAGCACAGGGGTACGGATCTGGCCATTCCGAGTTCTCGCTTTTTCCAGTCTTAAATACAATTCTCCACAATTTCTGAACCAGTTTTGCATTTAAAAATAAAGGAAAGGTTATTGGGAAAACGCTCGGGGCTTTTAGTGCAAGTTTTCCCAAATAGGCACCTTTTTGTCCTGATATACATAAGAACATTGGGGACGCGGGTGGCGCTGTGGGTTAAACCACAGAGCCTAGGGCTTGACGATCATAAGGTCGGCGGTTCGAATCCCCGTGACGCAGTGAGCTCCCGTTGCTTGGTCCCAGCTCCTGTCAACCTAGCAGTTCGAAAGCACGTCAAGTGCAAGTAGATAAATAGGTACCGCTCCGGCGGGAAGGTAAACGGCGTTTCCGTGCGCTGCTCTGGTTCGCCAGAAGCGGCTTAGTCATGCTGGCCACATGACCCGGAAGCTGTACGCCGGCTCCCTCGGCCAGTAAAGCGAGATGAGCGCCGCAACCCCAGAGTCGGACACGACTGGACCTAATGGTCAGGGGTCCCTTTACCTTTACCTTTGCATAGGAACATCAGAAGAGGCTGCTGGATCAGGCCAGTGGCCCATTTCGCCCATCCTGTGGGAAACCCGCAAGCAGGATTTGAACCCAAGAGCCCTCTCCCCTCCTGTGGTTTCCAGAAACAGGCATTTAGAAGCATGACTGCCCCTTGGCAGTGGATGCAGAGCACAGCCACCAAACACATTTTTTTCCAGGCTGGTTCAGGTGCACGAATTTGGTTCTCGGGATATTGCATCTCTCACCCCCCCCCAAACCTCTTGTCTTTCAGCCCCTCCCTCATACCCAGCCGGTCCCCGGCGGGCTCCGCCCCGGCATGTCGATATATGTGCAAGGGACGGTTCCACATCACACCAAGAGGTAAGGGGTCCTTTCTGGGTAGGAGGGGTGGCCACAGAACTAGGACTGACCACCAGGGGCCAGCTTACCTGCGAGATCGCCTGAGCCCTCATATCCCTCTCGACCACTTTGTTCTCCAGAACTGGCATCCTTTCCGGTGCCACAAAACACCCCTTTCCACATTCGTATGAAATATTTTAGTGTGGCAGCACATGCACTTTGGAACTCCCTGCCTATTGACACCTTCAGTTTACTCTTTTTTTAGCAAATGCCCCAAACATCTTTTCTTTTCTTTTTTAAAAGGCAAATCTATCCAGACATGTAGAATGTCGGACACTGGTTTTAACCTGTTTTCAGCTTATCGTTGATTTTAATTGTCTTTCGGATTCTTAAAAACTGCTCTTATTGAGAATTTTATTCTTTTATTATGTTTGGGAACTGCTTTGAGGTGGGTTTTGTTTTTACACTCAAGTGGTATATACATTTTATCAAATAGAATATTTTTTTTAAAATTGTGTGATCAGATATCCTCTCTTTTTAACTCTGCATATTCTGCAGAAGCCCACATTCTCTACCAAGAAACTTCCACATGAATGTAGTTTTGTGCAAACGTGGCAAAAACGAGAGAGCAGATCTGCTTGTTATTTTTATTCTCCTAGCCGTAGGTCAGAACAAGAAGCTACGTCATTGCCTCTTGGCTGCTATAAATCCACATTTAGGCTGCACTTTTATACCCACCTACCTGGAAGGAAGCCCCATTGATCACAGCAGAACTTTATTCTCCGTGGACTATATTGACTGATTTCATGACATTCATATACTGTAACTCTTGATAATAAAACCTCAAAGCAGTTTTCCAAAATGTGCATCTCCCCCTTTAGCTTCAGATATTTTATCCTTAGTACTTGCTCCTTGCATGTTTCGAATTGTATTCCAAAGCAATGAGGACTAGTAACTTGCCTATTATTATTTAAACGAAATAATAATAATAATAATAATAATAATAATAATAATAATAATAATTTATTTGTACCCCGCCCATCTGGCTGGGTCTCCCCAGCCACTCTGGGCGGCTTCCAACAAATATTAAAATACATTAGAATATCACAGATTAAAAACTTCCCTAAACAGGGCTGCCTTCAGGTATTTTCTAAATGTCAGGTAGTTGTTTATCTCTTTGACCTCTGATGGGAGGGCGTTCCACAGGCGGGTGCCACTACCGAGAAGGCCCTCTGCCTGGTTCCCTGTAGCTTTGCTTCTCGCAGTGAGGGAACCGCCAGAAGGCCCTCGGAGCTGGACCTCAGTGTCCGGGCTGAATGATGGGGGTGGAGACGCTCCTTCAGGTATACAGGACCAAGGCCGTTTAGGGCTTTAAAGGTCAGCACCAACACTTTGAATTGTGCTCGGAAACGTACTGGGAGCCAATGTAGGTCTTTCAGGACCTGGTGTTATGTGGTCTCGGCGGCCGCTCCCAGTCACCAGTCTAGCTGCCACATTCTGGATTAGTTGTAGTTTCCGGGTCACCTTCAAAGGTAGCCCCACATAGAGCGCATTGCAGTAGTCCAAGTGGGAGATAACCAGAGCATGCACCACTCTGGCGAGACAGTCTGCGGGCAGGTAGGGTCTCAGCCTGCGTACCAGATGGAGCTGGTAGACAGCCGCCCTGGACACAGAATTGACCTGCACCTCCATGGACAGCTGTGAGTCCAAAATGACTCCCAGGCTGCACCACCTGGTCCTTCAGGGGCACAGTTGCCCCATTCAGGACCAGGGAGTCATTTTGAAGGCACCCTTTGAAGGGTGCCAAATTCAGTGTGCATCAAGCCTTATGGGAAGTGGGGTGGAAAATGTCAGCAATAACAATATAACAACGAGGTTGCCCTCTGACTACATTTTATTGTTTCCCCCGTTTATTTCCACCCATGGTTTCCAGATTCAGCCTGAACTTCGTCTGTGGCCTGAACGATGGGGCCGATATCGCCCTGCACTTCAACCCCCGCTTTGATGGCAAAGACAAGGTCGTCTTGAACACCTTCCAAGGGGGCCAGTGGGGAAAGGAGGAACACCATGGCATGCCCCTCAAAAAGGGTTCACACTTCGAGGTCATCATCATCGTCAACCCCGAGGGATACCAGGTTTGTGTGAGCACCCAAGGGTGTAAGGCCCACTGATTCTCTGTGCTGGTCCCAGAGCTTGCCGCCCGTTCAGCCTGAATGCAGGAGATCCTGATGTCTGTACACAATAGGTTAAATAGCAGACTCCTGCTCTGATGTCATGGAATGTTCAACAATATTTGACATCAGTATAATTAGACAAACTAGTGCCAACATACTATGATGAGACCAATATAAATTGCCATTCTACAGATGCGCCCCCACCTCCTGCTTTTCTCCCAGATTCAGAAGAGGGGTGAAAAGGGCGGAGGAGAGGTTGGTTTCATGCAGGCACAGTCTCCAATTGCTTGGGGGGGGGGAACCCTGCAGACAAGTGGACTTAAGCATTTGTGGGGAGGCATTTGTGGGACCTTCGGTTTCAGCAACTGCTTCATGGTGGCAAGACTGCCGGAGATGAGCTGCTGTGCCCATTAGGCCTGACACCCCTCTGTCGATAGTGTCTTTGCTAATAGTTCGCTGCAACTTTCTCAGTGTGATTTATTGCTGGCTCGCTCTTCAGTTGGGTTGCTGGGTGTGAAGAAAAGTGGGAGATGGGGTAGGAATGGAAGCGGCTGAAATGAGCGGACAAACTGCAGGGGGCTGCTAAGGGGCTCACTTGCACCTCCTCCTCATTTGTGTCCTTGCAGATCCTTGTGAACAGGAACCCCTTCTGCACCTATGGCCACAGGATCCCCCCGGAGCGAGTCCAGGCTGTGCAGGCCAATGGCGACCTGGAGCTGCAGTCAGTGACCACCATTGGAGGAGCCATGATGGGAGGCGGGGTGAGCATCCGAGATCGTGGGAAGTTTTCAAGGCAGGGATGGGGGACCATTTTCACCCTTCTGGACAAGTTTCCGGGGCGCCATGCGGCAGCAGTGGGAGGGGTCAGAAGCAAATGTGGGTGGAGCAATGGGTGTTAATTTACTCTCATGCACAGACACACCCTCTTTATCCTCCAATCAGGCAAATGAGAATCTTTATTACAGTCCAAGGACACATTCCAGGAAGGCAAAAAGGAGGTTGCAAAGCAGGGGTGTGGCCTGTGGGGGTGTGGCCCAAGGAGAGGGGTGTGGCCTAAAGAGATGGGTCAGGGCCTGGGGAGAGTGCTAGTGGCCAGATAAAGAGTTCTCTAGGCCCACATTTGGCCCCCAGGCCTGAGGTCTCCCACTCCTAAGTAGAGAGGGGAGGGTGGACTTTGATTCGATTTCCATTTGAAGGCAAATCCAAAATAATCCGAAAAGCAAAACACAGCCCTCCTGCAAAATCCACACTTCCCTGAATTTTGCAGGGGCAGTACTCCAAACATCCAGCATTTCCCAAAATGCATGCAAGAGCGAAAGGAGAAGACGGCATATAAGGGCGCAAAAGCTTGCAAAATGTGTCAGCCAAAACTGCATATTAAATAGTGTTCGCTAGGAGAAATTTGCACCAAGATGCTGGCGGGTTTTCATGAGGTTTAAGGGGGGGAAATTGCAAATCGCTGCAGGAGTCCAGAGAACCGAATTTAAAGATCGAGGAATGGAAAACAGCGAATCCACAAGCATCGAAAATGAAGCAGCAGTAAATGGCTATCAATTTGCTGCCTCTTTACGATGGCCAAAACCCAGCTGAGGTGGCTGCTTCCCTCTACCCAATGGTAGAGCCGGCCCTGTTAAGAGACACAAAGCGAAAGAAGGAGTGTCTCTCTGCTGGGGAGAAGGAGAAAGGTGCCCTTGGCTGTTTCTGCCATAGGTGCCAAGATAGCGACAACCCTTACTGGGTACAGGACCCCAAGAATTGGGAGGAGCTTGGGGGCATCATCCAGACTGACGCCACTCCGAACCCACGAAAACAGCTTGAGTGGCCTCGAGTTCTAGGCTCCTTGACTTTGGGCAGAGCAGGAGAGAGATGACATTCGCTCCTTCTCCTCCGGAGTTGGGGGACCTGTGTCCTTCCAGATGTGGTTGGACCACAACCCCCAGCCGCCCCAGCCAATCGGCCTATGGTCAGGGGTTGATGGGAGTTGTAGTCGGGCAAAATCTGGAAGGCTGCAGGCTCCCCGTCGCTGATCTAGAGCAGGGTTTCCCAAACTGTTTTTGAACTACAACTCCCATCATCTCCAGCTAGCGAGCCCAGTGGTCAGGGATGATGGGAATTGTAGTCCGAAAACAGAGACCCAATTTTGGGGAAGAGGCCTGCTGCTTCCCCAGCCATGAAGTGGACACAGACTAAAGCCCCCCCTCTCAATTACCTCAATCTTTTTTTGCTTCTCTTTCCGGCGCAGGGAATGCCAGGGATGCCAGGGCAGCAGTATCCACCAATGGGGATGCCGGTGAGTACTGCAAGGAGGAGGGGGGTTTCTGGGGGTGGGGACTGGGGAGATGGGATGAGACGCAGTGTGCTGAGGTGACCAGGGTTCGAATCCTCACACAGTCATGAAGTTCACTGGGTGACCTTGGGCCAGCCACTGCTCCTCAGCCTAGACTAGCCTACCTCACAGGGTTGTTGTGAGGATGAACTGGGGGGGGGAGGAGGACTGCCTTGAGTTCCTTGGAGGAAAAGGTGGGGCAGATATACATAAACAAATAGAGATCTTAAATGGAGAGTTCTGCGCAGGCACAGAATCCAGAGGTCTGATAAATTCCGCAGCACCAGAACTTCAATTGAATCAAAGTGTAAATAAGTTTCGATGGATGTAATAATGGAGTACTGAATGGTTTTGTAAAATATGCAGGGATTTACGATACATGTAAAATGAACCATGGAAAGAGAAGAAGGGAAGTCATTGATATTATAAAGTTGTTAAAATGAGTATTTTAAATTGGTAAACAGAAAATTTAATCGTGTGTGTGTGTGTGTACACAGTGGTACCTTGGTTTAAGAACAGCTCGGTTTATGAACAACTTGGATTAAGAACGCTGCAAACCTGGAAGTAGGTGTTTTGGTTCGTGAACTTTGCCTTGGAAGCAGAACAGGTTTCGCTTCCCGTACCGTGTTTTAGCGGGCCTTTGTGAGAAACACTCTCACAGCCTTTCCGATCAGTTCCTCTTCCTCGCCCAGCCTACCCCACAGGGTTGCTGCGCGCCTTTCAGGAAACGTTGGGGTGGAAAGGTAGCAGTAAAAGTAATGCTCAGCGCTGCCAACTGCTGGCTTGCTGCCAGGCCGAGACACACACGGAACAAGCTTGCCCAGCTTTCTCGAAAAAAAAGGGCAAGGCGTTTTTAGCAGAGTTGCCGCCACACAGCTCTGAGATCTGCGAGAGCCAGAAGATGGATCTGAAAAGTCCACGAGGATTTACTGGCTCTAGTGGTGAAAGCAGACCTCCCAGCCTGCTGCAACAGATGTCGTGGGGATGCGGCTCCTATGCATCCCCCCCGGAGGCTGGAGCTCATAGTGCAAAGGCACAGGTGCGAAACGCATTGGCACAAAAGGCAGCTGGGCACTGGAGAAGGTTAATGTCCAGTTTCAGAGATAGGGAAAGTTTGTGAGTCCCCGTTCTACAAACAGGCTCTCTTTTTATTCCTGAGAGATGTTGGATCCTTTTTTTAGGTTAGCGGTTTTCAGGAAGTGGGTTTTTTTTTCTTTTCTTTCTTGAGGCGTGTGACGGATTGGCCCTAGGGTGGAGGAGTTATTACATCCCGGCTCAGAAGGAGTTAATCCACCTTCATCTTGACAGACAGTTCATCCTTTGGGGGCGGGGCGGTCCCGGTTTAAAAGGAGGGAACGGCCGTTTTGGCAGTTGAGAAGAGGGAGGGTGTGTGTGGAGACAGGGAAGAAGAGGGGTGTGGGGCCAGGATAGTGGTGGTTAGGCTAGGATAGGATGAAGATCAGTCGGTTATACTGAAAGAGTTTATACTTTAGATGTAACTAAGCTGATGAAGAAAAGCAATGACAAACCTAGACAGCATCTTAAAAAGCAAGAGACATCACCTTGCCGACAAAGGTCCGTATAGTTAAAGCTATGGTTTTCCCAGTAGTAATGTACGGAAGTGAGAGCTGGACCATAAAGAAGGCTGATCGCCGAAGAATTGATGCTTTTGAATTATGGTGCTGGAGGAGACTCTTGAGAGTCCCATGGACTGCAAGAAGATCAAACCTATCCATTCTGAAGGAAATCAGCCCTGAGTGCTCACTGGAAGGACAGATCCTGAAGTTGAGGCTCCAAGTACTTTGGCCACCTCATGAGAAGAGAAGACTCCCTGGAAAAGACCCTGATGTTGGGAAAGATGGAGGGCACAAGGAGAAGGGGACGACAGAGGATGAGATGGTTGGACAGTGTTCTCGAAGTGACTGGCATGAGTTTGGCCAAACTGCGGGAGGCAGTGGAGGATAGGGGTGCCTGGCGTGCTCTGGTCCATGGGGTCACGAAGAGTCGGACACGACTGAACGACTGAACAACAAGCTGATGAACTATTGAAGTACTTGAAACATGATGTTCTGAAATAAATAAAGACTTGTTTTTGTTGAGCCAAGAGAAAAGAGGCATTTATTTGGTCCAGCGATATATGGATGCTCATGAGGAGGTGAACTCAGGGAAAAGACAAAACTGACCTGCAGGGTGATAGTTTGTGTCTTGGAGTTTCACTCAGGAGGGGCAAAAGGGCAGAAACCTTGGTAAGGCTACACAGTTGCTAAAAGGGTTTAGCTAACTGACGCAGTGGGGGATCTAATGAGAGAGAGACCCGGAACTGACAGCTGAGAGGTATTCTTAACCCAGGAGCCCAGAGCAAAATATATATATAACAGGCCACGGCAGCTGGACAAGAGAACCCCGTTACTAAGTTATTCCTAGTTATAATAAAAGGAGATTATCCACACAGATGGACCTCAAGGCATTGAGGTGGGGTGAAGAGAAAAAGTGACCCGGAACACCTCAGAAGTAATACACTTAGTAACAGAGGGGAAGTTGGCAGGGAGGTTCGTCGCAAGGTGTAATATATTTTGAGAAATCAATATGGAAATAAGAAATGGCAGTATATAAGGTGGCATCCAGTGCCCTTCCTTGCTGGCCTCACCTTGACTTGCCTTTGCCAAGCAAGAGTTGGGGCGAATAATGCAAGCAGGGTGCAATGGTGGAGAGGCAGAGGAGGAGGAGGAGGAGAGGGTGCATGGAGGCTCCTTGGAGGGTTTGGGGCACCACAGTACACAAAACGCAACAGGCCGAATAATAATAACTGTGGACATTTTATTGGTTGTGAGCTCCTATATAACACAATCCTTAGGTAAAAATAGAAAAGTCCTCAAGGTTTCGAGAACAACACAGCTGATGTAGACTTCTGGCACAACGATTGCGTTATATAGGAACTCACCAGAAGAAACAAGAAGAAAGGATAAGAAAAGAAGAAATGTATTGGGGCCAGAAATTCTGGAAAGATTGGAGTAAATATGCGAGTTATTTAAAAGACAATTGTCACCAACTGACTACGCTTGTAGGACTACGAGAAGTTTTGTAAGGAGAACCATATGAAATATTGCAGACAAGATTTATGGGAATGGATTTTAAGTCATGGGTTATTAAAAGTAATAGGATAACAAATGTAAGATTAAGAGATGGGGTTTGAAAATCATAAGACGCGGTTGATGGAAGTCTCAGACTAAAGTAGCCAAAATGTTGTATCAGATGAGAGGAGATGAGATGTTCTGTTTGGAAAATATATGTAAAAACGAATAAAAATGTATATTAAAAAAGAAAAAGAAGAGAAGAAATGTATTAGCATAGGTTATATGAACTGTATATGTTACACATTACGTTAGGAAACAACCAATAAAATGTTCACAGTCATTATTATTCAGCCTGTTGCGCTTTGTGTATTGTGATAACTGTATTTGCCTAGCGAGGTATTGAATTTGTTTTGGATTTGGGGCACCAGGGAGATGCCCGATTGTGCCAACCTCTTGACGCTGGCACAGAATTTATAATTTCTCTCTCTCTCTCTCTCTCTCTCTCCAGGGCATGATGCCAGGGTATCCGCCTTCCAACCTTCCCGTAAGTACTCCAAACAGACAGGGGGGTAAAAAAGGTAAAGGGACCCCTGACCGTTAGGTCCAGTCGTGTCCGAACTCTGGGGTTGCGGCGCTCATCTCGCTTTACTGGCCGAGGGAGCCGGCGTACAGCTTCCGGGTCATGTGGCCAGCATGACTAAGCCGCTTCTGGCGAACCAGAGCAGCGCACGGAAATGCCGTTTACCTTCCCGCCGGAGCGGTACCTATTTATCTACTTGCACTTTGACGTGCTTTCAAACTGCTAGGTGGGCAGGAGCTGGGACCGAACAATGGGAGCTCACCCCGTCGCAGGGATTCGAACCGCCGACCTTCTGATCGGCAAGCCCTAGGCTCTGTGGTTTAGACCACAGCGCCACCCGCGTACCAGACAGGGGGGAGAAAGGGGCATAAAGCTTTCCCAGTCGGCTGACTTGCTTAGAGCTGACCATTGTGATTAAAGTGTTAGACCTGGGAGACCACAGTTCGAATCCCTGCTGGGCTGCCTCTCAGCTTAACCTCCCTCTCAGGGTTGTTGTGAGGATTAAATGGAGAAGGGGAAGAACCATGTATGACCCTTCGGCTGCCCAGAGGAAAAGGTGGGGAAGAAACGCAATAAATAAATGAAAATAACAAAGGAGAAAGGCTAGTTCAGCTCATGGGATTCTGGTTAGGAGTCTTTGAGGGGATGCTGAACAGGTAAATGACCTCTTTGGGTTTCTTCCCTCATAGGTGATGAATGCTCCTGCTTCCTACCACCCGGTAAGTGTAGCGGGATTTGCTGATATCTTCCTTTCTCTCTCTCCTTGCTGGTTCTCAACCAGTCCAGAGCCTGCAATCATCATCTGAGGCCCTTCTCTGTGCAGATTGTGTTTTTTTGGCTAATAAAGAGTTAGCTCCAACTTTCACAGTGTGATTTACTGCTGGCTTGCTGCTAGAAGGGTTAAGTTGCTTGGAACAGGAAAAAGTGCTGCTGCGCTCAGTTCCTGCTTGCAGGCTTCCCCTATGGCAGGGGTCAGCAAACTTTTTCAGCAGGGGGCCGGTTCACTGTCCCTCAGACCTTGTGGGGGGCTGGGCTATATTTTTTGGGGGGGAATGAACGAATTCCTATGCCCCACAAATAACCCAGAGATGCATTTTAAATAAAAGGGCACACTCTACTCATGTAAAAACACACTGATTCCTGGACCGTCTGCAGGCTGGATTTAGAAGGCGATTGGGCTGGATCCGGCCCCCAGGCCTTAGTTTGCCTACCCGTGCCCTATGGGCATCTGCCTTGGGGCCTGATCCAGTTGTAGGGCTGCTCTGATGTCCTCCTAAACCTGGGCCACATTTTCCCCAGCTTGCCTCTCTTAGCCCCTGAACGGCAAACATCCCTGTGTTCCAGGCACACTGGTAGCTTGAGAAAGTATTGCATGTTGCCTTGAATCATAGAATCTTGGAGTTAGTTGGAAGGGACCCAAGGGTCATCTAGCCCAGCCCCCTGCAATGAATATGCTTTTGAACTCCCGCAGTCATATATCTCTATAAACTCGTGTTTCAGCAAGTGCCATACCGAGGCAACCTCGCCGGAGGGCTGGGATCCAAGAGGACCATCGTGCTGAGAGGATTCATTCCACCGCATGCTAAACAGTAAGCCGGCCTGTTTCTGCCTGTTTCTGTGGCAATTAGACCCACTTTCCATCTGCTTCTCCTTGGAGCTTCAGATCCCCGCTGCTCTTCAGCCCAATTAGGAGTCCTGAGTTCGAGTTTCATCTTGCTGAATCCCAGAGCTATTAGAGGCTGAGAGTGATAACAAAAGGGAGCTTTTCATGCACTGCAAGAGAATGAGGAACCTGAAACCTCCCAGCTGTAGTTCAGCAGCTTCTGCATGGCCTCAGGTTCCCCAGCGATTGCTCCATGAAAACTGACAGGCAACAGGTTCAGGTTATGCCACACAAAAGTACTCCTACCTTCTGTGAAAAATTAGCACATGGCATTCACTTGCGACAAGACGCAGGCGCCGTTGCCCAAAGGTGGCTTTAAGAACAGACTTAGAATGATTTGCAAAAGGGGGCAGGCCTGCCAGCTGCAATAAGCCATGCTTGCTACGCAGAGCCTCCATAGTCAGAGGCATTCTACCTCTGAATAACAAAAGTTGCAGACAAATTAACAAGGGGTGGGGGGGTCTGTTTCCTTTGCGCCCTGATTTGTGGGCTCCCCAGAGGCATCCAGCAGGGCTGTTATAGGAAACAGGAGGCCTTTGATTTGACCCAGCACAGATATTCTTATTTTATTCATTTATTTATTCATTTGTGCCGTAAAATCGATATACTGCTCAGTTGCAAAAAACCTCAAAGCAGTTTGTGAAACAAACAGAACGGTAAGATTATTAGTGAAAACGGTTAAAGCGTCCTGAAAAATTAAAAAAAAAAAAACTTCAGTAAACTAAAAGCATGCCACCATTCTAAATACCCATCAAAACAAAAATAGCTTTTGACAGAGTCGAGTGGTGGCGCCTGCCTGATGTCAATAGGCAGGGAGTTCCAAAGTGCGGCAGCGCTAAAATATTGATTTCTTACAAATCCTTTCCTTCCTCCTCCTCTTCCAGATTCCGGATCAACTTCAAAGCTGGCCCGGATACAGCCCTGCACATCAACCCCCGAATGGACGAGCGCGCCGTGGTCAGGAACAGCTTCCTGAACGGCCAATGGGGACGTGAGGAGCGGGAGCTGCCTGTTAACCCCTTCCAAGCCGGGCAATACTTTGACGTGAGTGTTCATTTGCCAAGAGCTGAAATCTGCCCAGCCAGGATGGGATTGTGGGGCTGGGGAGCAACGGTGCAGTTTAATAACTTTAGACTCTGTGGCATGGGAAGTGGGGTGCGCATTTAGACGGTAATGTTTCTTGCCACAAAAAGAAGCCCAAATCCAGGGAAGAGGGTCGTCGCTCCGTGGCAGTTGCTTTTGGCAAAAGATTTGGGCAAAAGATTCCTGCATTGCAGGGGGTTGGACTAGATGACTCTTGGGGTCCCTTCCACCTCGACCATTCTATGAGTCTATGGTCCATAAGGGCAGCAGATCCTGGCTCCAAAGAATGGCTGCGGCAACTGCGGCACACTGCTTGGAGACCAGATCTGCCCCTTCCTTGGCACCCCATGCCACCCCCTCCGTGTCCTCTTGGCCAAGGCAGACGATGAGGATCTCCTCCAATCTTTGTTCTCGACCTTTATTCCCCTCTTGCTCCCAATGTAGGTTTTCACTCAGCCCTTCTTCCCTGTTGGGGGGCCACCGGCATTTTGTGATCTGCCTCGGGGGCCAAACTTTAACCCCGCTTTCCATTCGCGTGAATCACAAAGCGGCTTACAAACAATAATAGAATCGTGAAGTCAGAAGGGGCCCCGAGGGTCATCCAGTCCAACCCCCTGCAATGCAGGGATCTCGGCTAAAAGCATCCATGACTGATCGCCCTCCAACCTCGGCTTTAAAACCTCCGAGGAAGGAGAGTCCACCGCTTCCTGACGGAGGCCGTTCCCCTGTCGAACCGCTCTCCCTGTCAGAAAAAGTTCTTCCTGACATTTAGTCGGGATCTCCTTCCTTGTATAACAGAGCAGAGCATCACAGAATAATTGTCAAATCCTCAACTAAAAAATTCAGCTAAATTTGGGGCAGCCTTGCTCTGTGGCAGAAGGGACAGCGCTCATGGGCTTCGACCCCTGCTTGCGAGTTCCTCCACAGGGATCTGGTTTGGCCCCTGTGAGAACAGGGACTGGGTGGGCCGTGGGCTCGATCCGGCAGGCCTCTTCTGACGCTCTCCTTCTCCCCCCCCCCGAAACAGCTTTCCATCCGCTGCGGCAATCAGCGCTTCAAGGTGTTTGCCAACGGCCAGCCCCTCTTCAACTACAACCATCGCTACCAGAACTTCCAGCGTATCGACATGCTCGAGATTGATGGAGATGTGGAGCTTTCGTACATTCAGTACTGAGCCAAGAAGGAGGGGAAGGGGGAAGCACCCAGCTGCATTTTCTATGCAACACGCACCTTCTCTCTCCGTCCTTTCGCTTGAGGAAGAAAGGGATTTCTAACGGGCAGCTTCAATAAAGCGTCTTGTTTTGAAGGAGTGTGTCGCATGCCTGCTTCTTTGCACAAACAGGGCAAGACCCAAATCCCTTTCGGTAAGATGGTAATAGCCACATCTCCGTTTAAAAAACCTCCTAGGGGAGGAGAGGCCGCCACCTTTCCAAGGGACTCCGCCCCACTGGCAAGCTGCTCTTGCCAGAGCTGTTATTGGGAGGTTCAAACGCAAACAATTCCAAACAGAAAGGGAAAATGGAAGGCTGCCTCAAGAGGGCTCAAGTTTCTGGTGAAACGCACCAGAGTGCGTGCAAGGAAGAACCTGCTCGTGTCCTCTCTGAACCTCTCTGCCTGTCATCTTTGATGGATTGCAGAGAAGCGGTGAGGTGCTGTCACCGGGCTGGAGCCCTGTCAGAAAAGGGCGTGAAGAGAAGCACCCAGGAAGCGACAGGTGAATCAGCCTGACGTCTCGATTCAGTAGAAGCCGACGTTTTCCAAGGACAAATCCTGCCCCATCAATACATATCCCTTTAAAAAGGGCAAACCAAAACAGGGTTCCTTGCTTAGTGCAGACTTTGCCAACCTGCCGCCCTCCAGATGTTCTGGACTATAACTCCCATCAGCACCAAGCAGCAGGGGTGATGGGGACTGTAGCTCCAAACATTCTCCCTCCAGGCCAAGCCTGGCCCACACCAGTCCAGGCAGGTTCGTAGGAGGGAATATGGTCTTTCAGAGAGCTTGGACCTATGCTTGTTGTTGTTCAGTCGTTCAGTCGTGTCCGACTCTTCGTGACCCCATGGACCAGAGCACGCCAGGCACGCCTATCCTTCACTGCCTCCGCAGTTTGGCCAAACTCATGCTAGTCGCTTCGAGAACACTGTCCAACCATCTCATCCTCTGTCGTCCCCTTCTCCTTGTGCCCTCCATCTTTCCCAACATCAGGGTCTTTTCCAGGGAGTCTTCTCTTCTCATGAGGTGGCCAAAGTACTGGAGCCTCAACTTCAGGATCTGTCCTTCCAGTGAGCACTCAGGGCTGATTTCCTTCAGAATGGATAGGTTTGATCTTCTTGCAGTCCATGGGACTCTCAAGAGTCTCCTCCAGCACCATAATTCAAAAGCATCAATTCTTCGGCGATCAGCCTTCTTTATGGTCCAGCTCTCACTTCCGTACATTACTACTGGGAAAACCATAGCTTTAACTATACGGACCTTTGTCGGCAAGGTGATGTCTTTGCTTTTTAAGATGCTGTCTAGGTTTGTCATTGCTTTTCTCCCAAGAAGCAGGCGTCTTCTAATTTCGTGACTGCTGTCACCATCTGCAGTGATCATGGAACCCAAGAAAGTGAAATCTCTCACTGCCTCCATTTCTTCCCCTTCTATTTGCCAGGAGGTGATGGGACCAGTGGCCATGATCTTAGTTTTTTTATGTTGAGCTTCAGACCATGTTTTGCGCTCTCCTCTTTCACCCTCATTAAAAGGACCTATGCTGTGTAGGGCTTTATAACCAGGGTTTTGAATTGTGCCTGGAAACAGACTGGTAGCTGGTGAAGCTGTTCCACCAAAGGGAGTCACCTGCTCCCTCTAACCAGCCTAGGTCAACAATCTGGCTGCAGTTGGTTGAGGTTTCTGAGCATTTCACAAAGGCAGCCACACACATCCCGTTTGGATAACTGCAATTAAGGCACGTGTCTCTGCGGCCAAGGGATCATTCTGTGTGTGACTGAAGGGTTAATTCTGCTATCTGTGGCAGGAGCAGGCCAGCAGTAAATCACACCATGCCTATTGAACTTAACTCTCGATTAGCAAGAACACGATCTGCACAGACTTGGCAGAGCGTCAGGCCTCTGCCAAGTGGGTGGCGCTGTGGTCTAAACCACCGAGCCTCTTGGGCTTGCCGATCGCAAGGTCGGCGGTTCGAATCCCTGTGGACGGAGCGAGCTCCCATTGCTCTGTCCCAGCTCCAGCCAACCTAGCAGTACGAAAGCACGCCAGTGCAAGTAGATAAATAGGTACTGCTGTGGCGGGAAGGTAAAAGGCATTTCCGTGCACTCTGGTTTCCATCACAGTGTTCCATTGTGCCAGAAGCGGTTTTTTTCCTGCTGGCCACATGACCCGGAAAGCTGTCTGCACACAATTGCCGGCTCCCTCAGCCTGAAGCGAGATGAGCGCCGCAACCCCATAGTCAAGTTTGACTGGACTTAACCGTCCAGGGGTCCTTTGCCTTTTACCATTACCATGCCTAATGGGCACAGCAGCTCATACCCAGTAATAGTAGTAATAATAATAATAATAATAATAATAATAATAATAATAATAATAATTTATTTATTTATACATGGGCAGCTTCCAACAAAATATTAAAAATACATTAAAACATCAGTCATTAAAAACCTCCCTAATATAACTGTGAATGCCCAGTACTTTTTTGCCAAGACTGAAGGTGCCCCCCTCCCCACAGCTGCTTAAGTGTCCTCCTCTCCAGGGTTTCCCCCAAGCAATCGGAGACTGTGCCTACGCAAAGCCAACCTCTCCTCCGCTCTCTTCATGCCTCTTCTGGTTCTGGGAAACTAGGGGGGAAGAGAGCTTGTCACAGCAGGAGTGGGAAACACCCATGACTCTTCACCAGCCAGACTCATTTTTGCCTCTTGGCCTCCGCTTCTGCACTTTTCTCTGCCACAGACTCTCCCTACTCACTAAGCCCTGTTACCTCTTCAACCTCCGACAAGGGAAGGTAGCTTGATGTCCGCTGAGGCAGCACCGCGCCTTGATTGGCTGTGTAGTTCAGAAGGAGTTTTCCTCCTGTTTAGTTGACTCTAACCTTGCCATGTACAAGGCCTGAAGTAAGAAAGGAACGGAGAGGATTTGCCTTTCTCTTCAAGTTGTAGATTGTTTCGTTCAGCTTCTCTTGGGGGGAAATGTTCTCAGGGTTTATTTTCTCTCCGGACTTGATGTGTTTGCTTTACTGAAATAACTCTGCTAACATTCCTCAACCTGGTGTGCTCTAGATTTTTGGGGGCAGGAGTTTCTAGCCAGCACAGCAGTTTTGCAATGTGTGTTTTATCCACAAATAAGCAAGGCAAGTGGGGAAACCGAGGTTTGCCTTAAACCACCCTGCTGACGTCATCCCTGAATGACATTCGACTTCCTGGTACAAAGCTCACATTTTCAGCCCTTACATTGCACCAGCTCCAAAAACCATTAGTGTGTTGCCTGAAGCATCTTCTGACACAGAATTACCCAGGAAAGCTAACACCTTAAAATCTGCTCACTGAATCTGCTGCCCGTTATTGCACAGTGGCAATCAAATCCTGGTGCATTTACAATGTCCTCGATCTGACTGTTCCAGGTGTGTCACCCACAAGACACCAACAATCTTCACTGGAAGCCTGCGGAGCAGACTAGGTGGTGTAGTGGTTAGAGCAGTGGTTTCCTAACCTTTTTTTTTTTGGCCCACTGGCCCCTTGGTTCCATAAACCCACCCACCCCATGCCCCCTACCCTATAAAAAAGCATTATTCAGAGCAGTGGTTCTAGATTCAGGTAGGTAGCCGTGTTGGTCTGATGCAGTCAAAATAAATTAAAAAATTAAAAATTGTCCAGTAGCACCTTAGAGACCAACTAAGTTTGTTCTTGGTATGAGCATGTTTTGTTCTTCTCCTGGTTGGCAGGAAACCTGTTGATGGGTTTACCTGTCTATTCTTTTGTGATGAGAAGTAGCCTACTTAATTCCTGAATCCAGGTCACAGGGTCACCCCATTCATATCTTAAATGTGCCAGTGAGACAGGATTTGTCAGCAAAGAGACAATGGGGAGGCTCCCCATTTCCTTCGACCTTGCAGAGAAATATTTGAGGTCATTTGGGAGAGACAAAATGGTTTCAGGACTTTTTCTGTGGGTCTCAGACATGCGGTCTATACATTTATGTACATTCTTGCTTGGTACACTTATGAACATTCACTTTATATTTATATATATATAAAACACAGAGAGACCCCTCCCCCCAAAAAAAGCCCCCTCCATACTACTTTCTGCTTCTAGAATCCAGGTATTCTCTTTTGCGAACTTCAGGGATGGCTCCTTCCCCTCCTCACAAAGGACCAGCCAGAGGTGTCAGGATGGAGCTGAGAGCACCCAGGGCTAGGCCGAAATGGTGTCTCCCTCTCGGGCACCAGCTCATAGATCAAGCTGTGACTTCGCCCTCATGGGGAAGTGTGACTAAGCACAAAATCATCAGCTGTGGGAGGAGGCGCCTCTTCAAAATCTGCCCCGAAGGAGATGTGATTGCCACTGTTAAGAAGAGTTGCCTGCTGGTTGGAAGCCGGTCCTTTTGGCCTGCGCACGTTTTGTCTCCGGCAGAGATGGCAATAGTGCCTGATAACTTTGTGAGTAAAAACAACAAAGAGCATTTCCTTTTTCTGGTTTGTGGTGGTGGCGGCGAGAACGTCGAGGAGGTTCCTCGTTGTCTGCACCTTCGGGCGGGGACTTCTCCTCGGTTCCTACCTGCGGGTGCTGCTGGCGATTGAACCCGGCACATTTTGCTATGGCCCTGGAACAAAAACCAGCAAGGAGTGGGCATCGTTATTCGCGCCAGCAAGGTGGTGGGCTCAGTGATGCCGTGGAAACTGTTCCCCAGGAGGAGAAACGGGCTGAGGTGCCGCGAAGAACCGTAGGATAATCAGCGGCAAAGGACGGGGCCCTCGTACCACTGAACAGGTATTGCGGAAGGTGCTCACCTGAGAAGGTGCATTTGCCCAAATCCTCTCTTCTGCACAACTCGGTAAACTGGGGGAGCCTTGCTGCTGTGCACCCGATAGCTGTTGTCACAGGATCCAACTCTTAGGGACTGAAGTCACTTTGGCCTCCCTAACAAAATAATTGAGGGTGCCTCCCCCCAGTGTTAATGGACATTGCCATTTAAATGGTGTGTGCATGCCATGTGATTGGTTATTTGAGGCGGGGCTTATTTGGGGACACCCACACCCACCATCTTTTAAAATTCAAGTTGGCATCCCTGGGTGTTGTCTTTAACCTTTCCAGACCTGGAAGCCACCTTTGATCAGGTTAAATGTTTTGACAGTGTTTACGCCTGCCTGTCTCCTTTTCTCCCTTTCTACCCATCTTATTTTCTTTTAAAACAGTCCAAAACATAAGGCCCACCCAGTCCAGCCTTCTGTTCCCACACTGGATGAGGGTGGCGCTGTGGTCTAAACCACCGAGCCTCTCGGGCTCGCTGATCGCAAGGTTGGCGGTTCGAATCCCGCGGCGGGGTGAGCTCCCGTTGCTCTGTCCCAGCTCCTGCCAACCTAGCAGTTCGAAAGCATGCCAGTGCAAGTAGATAAATAGGTACCGCTGCGGCGGGAAGGTAAATGGCGTTTCCGTGCGCTCTGGTTTCCGTCACGGTGTCCCGTTGCGCCAGAAGCGGTTTAGTCATGCTGGCCACATGACCCGGAAAGCTGTCTGTGGACAAACACCGGCTCCCTCGGCCTGAAAGTGAGACGAGCACCGCAACCCCAACTGGACTTAACCATCGAGGGGGTCGTTTACCTTTTTTTGTGCCAGGGCACGGAGAGTCTCTTCTGGTGCTGCTTGGTGCTTTTCCGGCCAGAGACCTCTTCTCTAGCTTTTTCCCAGAGGAGTCTACGTCGCCCTCGTTCTCCCCTTGCCCCTTTTACAGCGACCGGGTGTGCTCCACTCTTATTGGATCACCTCCTTCGACCCATTACAAAAGCCCACACCTTTACCATTATTTTTTTTACCAGTCAGATGCCAGCAAGCGGGAGCTGAGTTCAAGTGCAATTCTCCCTGTTCATGATACCCAGCAGCTGCTCTCCAGAGTTGTACTGGCTCCCAGAGCAGGGGCAGAAAACTCATGGCTAGTAGCTGCTGGCGGAGCATTCTCCTCCCCGAATTAGTGCAACATTTTTGAATGCCATTCAACTCAGCGGCCATCGCAAAGTCCCATAGATGTACTTTCTGCACTTCAGCTATGCGCCATGTGCAGAAATGCTTTCTTTTGTCTGGAACGAATCTTCCAACATTCAGCTCTGTTAGAAGCATAGAATCGTAGAGTTGGAAGGGACCCCAAGGGTCATCTAGCTCAACCCCGTGCAATGCGGCAATTTTTTCACCCAAGGTGGGGCTCGGACCCACAACCCTGAGATTAAAAGTCTCATGCTCTACCGACTGAGCTACTCCACAAGTATTTTAAAAAACAAGAATTAGATAGTTATTCAGATAGATGGACCAGTGGTTTTGCCAGTTATGGAAGCACTGGCGAATGGAACCGCTTGGCCGCCCAGAGCAGCAAACGCAGGGGCACCCCCCGGGGGTGGGGTGTCGCTCCGCAGCACGCATGCGTCGTGACGTCATGACGCACGGTGCATGCGCGCTGCGGAGCACCACTGCTTGCTCAGCTGCTTGTAAGGTTGCCGCGGGAGCAGCAGCACGTACGGACTGCACATGCGGCATCCCGCACATGCGCAGTCTGTACGTGCTGCTGCTTGCGTGTGGCAACTTTACAAGCATGCCGGGTGAGGTTTTTTTACCAGGTGGCGGGGCTCAGCTTTGGCGTCATGGGGGGGCCACCGAGTGCTACCCCCCTCCAGGGTGGCACCCGGGGCGCACCGGCCCCCAACGCCCCCACCTTGCTTGCGCCCCTGTATGGAAGCGGCTTCCTTCAATAGCACAGTTAAACTTTGGAACTCACTGCCACAGGAGGTTGTGATGATCACAGGTGTTGATTGCTTTAAAAGATTAGACAAATTAATGGAGGGTAAGGCTATCGATGACTGCTATGCTTCCATGGACAGAGGCAGCGATGCTTCTGAATTCCGGCTGTTTGGAACCGCAGGAGGGGAGTGGGCTCTCGTGTTCAGATCCTGCTTGTGGGCTTCCCATTGAGGCATCTGGTTGGTCCCTGTGAGAACAGGATGCTGGACTAGATGGGCCATTGGCCTGATCCAGCAGGCTTCTTGAATCTTAGAACTGCAGACCTGACGATCATCTGGTTCGACCCCCTGCCATGCAGGAATCTTTCGCCCAACATGGGTTTCGAACCCACGGCCCTGAGATTTAAGAGTCTCATGCTCTGCCGACTGAGCTATCCCTACCTTACTCCAAGTGAGCCACAGATCCTTGGCCAGAGCGGGTGCTTGAAGGCAGAGTGTTTGGCTCATCCACTGCGTTTAAATGTCATTCGTCAGCCTGGGTTTCCCCTCCTTAGGTCAGCTGAGTCTGCCACCTTCTCCTTTCCAACCTCCCCACCCTGCCTGCGCCCTTATCCCGAGCACTTGTTTTACACCTGTGCTACAACGACAAACCAGTTTGGGAACCAGTTTGTCCATGCGCCCTCGGCAAGGAAGTCTGCATTTTGGGAGAGGGTGCAGAGCCAATCCCCACCTGCCTCCCAGAACTACATTTCCCTTCAAATCATTTTTATTAGCTTTTCCAATCATAAAAATCACATCATATATTTATAAATATCAATTAATCCATATAACCCAATTAGTCCAAATAAGTCCAAATAAATTGCCGAATTATTAATTTTTTCTTTTAAGACTTCCCTTGCTTCAGACAATCAGGATCTCGATCATCCTCTTAATTTCATTGCCTTCCGTAGTCCGGTGTCTTCCATCTCTTTTCTGATGTTGTCCTTCTTTTCATTTTCTTTCATGCCACTGAGTGCTTTCACAAGTGAGATAAAACAACCAAAATCCATCATGACTGTGTGGGTTTTATGTCCATACTCTTTTCCACCCCCCTGGCGCGGTGCCTCTCGTTCTTATCCAAAAGTCCCATCTCAACGGTCGCCATCTTAACTTAACTTCGATGAATTCCATATTTTGCGCTTGCTTAAATCATTCTGGCTGCTTCAAAGTCTTTCCAAGAGTGGGAGCCTTTCCATATATAAGTCCGTACATTTTAAAATAGTTTATGGCATTTCCACTCTCTATGACTTTCACAGCCCGATCTGCTGCAGTCGACCTCTAATTAATCTGCGTCATAAATCACTCCAGACACTCCAAGAAGCCGGCTAAGTCTCTAACAGAGGTAAAGAGGCAACCAAACAGCCAGGGGTGTAATTATGTCGTAAATTCCTTTCCACACAGTTTATCTCCAATCTCACTTGTAAATACTAAGAGCGTTTCTTCAAGGGGGGTTTTGCCCACAGAAATATCCAAACTCCATAGCATGAAGCAAGGCTCCCCCCCCCTTCATTCAATTCCCACATACCGATAGAATGTTACAGTCCTCTTTTCTTCTTATCTTCTCGGTGGCTGGATTTTTAAGCAAAATATCTCTTCTCCTTCTTGTCTGAAGCAAGTCCAAAACATTACCGAATTATTCACTTAAGTCCTGGAACCCAGGGCAGGAAGAGTGGCGTCAGGGAGAGCCGGAGTTCTCTCGGGGGCTTTGCGTCCAAGCCCCCCTTTTCCTCCCTCCTCAGAGGTCGGAAAAGGGTTAATGGGCATCGCGGACGAGGCAGCTCTTCCCACCGACCTGGGAAGATTTCGGGAGGCTGATTTACTCCCATCTCAGCCCCTAATTACCCCGTGAGACTCGGGAGAGTTGGAATTTTGGGAGAGGGTGCAGAGCCAATCCCACACGGAGCCGGAAGTCCCAGAACTACATTTCCCAGAGTTCCTTTGTCAGCAGGGCACACGTGGCTTTGAAATCCACCGCCGTGCAGACTTCTCGTGTGAAAAAGAAAACTCAAACTAATGAGGATTGAAGAAAATGGAATCGTCGGGTGTTATCTTGGAGTGGGCGTTTGGAACAATTTCCTGTATTGAAATATACTCGGAGTTGAGTGTTGATTTCATGCGCTTTATTTCAGCTCATGGTAAACAGTGAGTGAGTGTTCTTTCCCCAAAACCTCTGGCTATATATACATTATTTACACAATGGGTCCCGTGTGATAGGCTGATTCAACTCCCCTCCTCGAGCCTGATTGGACTGTTCCTGCAGGCCAATCAGGTTGCCGAGTCACTTCCTCCTGGAGCCTGATTGGGCTGCTCCTGCAGACCTGCCTTCTAGGATCCAAGCTCGGTACAGAACATGTATACACTGGTACCTCTAGATTACGAACGGGATCCGTTCCTGGAGCCCCGTTCGCATCCTGAGAAGTCCGCAACCCGCGGTGCCGCTTCTGTGCATGCACGGGTTGCGATTCGCCACGTCGGCGCATGCACGACTCGCCAAACCCGGAAGTAATCCTTTCCATTACTTCGGGGTTCGGTGCATTCGTAACCCGTGCCGTTCGCAACCTGTGGCGAACGCAACACGAGGTACACCTGTATAGCTGACAGGTGAAGAATAAAAAGTTTTTCCCCCAACCTCCGTTCTTTTCTTCCTTTAGCTTTGTTTTCATTTAAATTATCTACAAATCTATATCTATATCTATCTATCTATCTATCTATCTATCTATCTATCTATGATAAAGAGATATTGGCCATTTGATACTAACCTGCGTATTCCCCCCCAAAAAACTTTAATTAAATACATACACACACACACCATTGCCATAAACAACATGTTGCTTTTAAAATTTTACATATGAATTACGCGTCTCCCTGTTAGACACGTGTGGCTAAAAAACAACAAGGAGTCAGAGGCAGGGCAAATCCTGCATGCAGGAGACATATTGGAATTCGTGGGCATGGCTAACTTAGGTCCATTAATTTAAATGGGTCTACTTTGAGTAAAACTTCAAGGTCCAGAAAAAGGGAAACCGAAATGATCAAGCGGGTAGCCTGACTCCGCTCCGAGGGAGAGCTCAGTTGGTAAAGCTCGAGACTCTTAATCTCAGGGTTGCGGTTCGAGATCCGCTTTGGGCAAAGAGATTCCTGCATTGCAGGGTGTTGGACTAGATGACCCTCGGGGGTCCCTTCCAACTCTACAATTCCATGAAAGATTTGAGGACTTCTTAGGGAAAAGCAAGAGGCAACACAATAGTTTATTAAATAATGCCTGGCATGGAGAAAGTGGACCGAGAAATGCTTTTCTCCTTCTCTCCTAACACTGGAATTTGAATGTCAGGGACAGAGAAAAGAATGATAGAATCTTAGGAGTTGGAAGGGACCCCGGGGGTCATCCAATCCAACCCCCTGCAAGGCAGGAATCTCAGCTAAAGCATCCATAACAGATGGCCATCCTACATCTGCTTAAAAACCTCCAAGGAAGGAGAGCCCACCACCTCTCGTGGCGGTCTGTTCCCCTGCCGAACAGCTCTTGCTGTCAGAAAGTTCCTCCTCTTGTTTAACCGGAACCTCCTTTCTTGTAACTTGAAGCCACGGGTTCAAGTCCTGGGCCTCCGGAGCAGGAGAAAACAAGCCTGTTCCCTCTTCCATGTGACAGCCCTTAAGATATTTGAAGATGGCTCCTTCAAGCGCTCCTCCTAAGGCTGAGCATCCAGACCCTTAATTATCTCGGTGATTAAGCTCTTTCACACGGTGCTTGGTTAATTTGTGGAACTCCATCCCACAGGAGGGAGTGATGGCTACCAACTTTGGATGGCTTTAAAAGAGAATCGAACAAATTCACGGACGAGAGGGCTATCAAGGGCTACTAGCTCTGCCCTCCACAACTTGGAGGCAGCAAAGTTTCTGAATCCCAGTTGCTGGAAACCACAGGAGGGGAGAGCTGCTCTTATGCTGAGATCCTGCTTGCGGGTTTCCCCACAGGCATCTGGTTGGCCGCTGGGAGGATGGGATGCTGGAGTAGGTGGGACCATGGCCGGATCCAGCAGGTGCTCTTCTGAGCAACACGCTGGCTAATAACTTCCAGTAGCACCTTAAAGGTAAAGGGAACCCTGACCATTAGGTCTAGTCATGTCCGACTCTGGGGTTGCGGCGCTCATCTCGCGTTACTGGCCGAGGGAGCCGGCATACAGCTTCCGGGTCATGTGGCCAGCATGACTAAGCCGCTTCTGGCGAACCAGAGCAGCGCACGGAAATGCCATTTACCTTCCCGCCAGACTGGTACCTATTTATCTATTTGCACTTTTACATGCTTTCGAACTGCTAGGTGGGCTTAGGGAGCTGGGTATGTTTAGCCTGGAGAAGAGAAGGTTAAGGGGTGATATGATAGCCATGTTCAAATATATAAAAGGATGTCATATAGAGGAGGGAGAAAGGTTGTTTTCTGCTGCTCCAGAGAAGCGGACACGGGGCAATGGATTCAAACTACAAGAAAGAAGATTCCACCTAAACATTAGGAAGAACTTCCTGACAGTAAGAGCTGTTGGACAGTGGAATTTGCTGCCAAGGAGTGTGGTGGAGTCTCCTTCTTTGGAGGTCTTGAAGCGGAGGCTTGACAGCCATCTGTCAGGAATGCTTTGATGGTGTTTCCTGCTTGGCAGGGGGTTGGACTGGATGGCCCTTGTGGTCTCTTCCAACTCTAGGATTCTATGAGACTCCTTTGGGTAGTGATAAAGTGGGATATCAAATCCAAATTCTTCTTCTTCTTCGTTTAAACAAAATAAAAAATTCCTTCCAATAGCACCTTAGAGACTAAGTTTGACTCTGATACATATAACAACTTGCAGTTACTTGCATATTTTGTGAGATGTGTTGTATTATATATATTATTTTGAAGTCGCTTATTGGCATATTTTGAATGACATCATACAGATTATATAATTACTAACAGTTATTAGCCAGCGTGTTGCGTTTGTATTTTTGTAGATTGTCACATGTTGCAACACAGGGGTGTATTGTAGAAAAAGTTGTGGGTACAGGTAGTAACTTCCCAACATCAAAGCAGGTGCTTTCTCAAGTTGTCTCCTTTGTTCCTCCGATCACTGGGACAATTCCTCGATTTCCCCACTGTAGGAAGGAGGAACCGAAACCAGTTTAGGGTGTCTCAATAATTCACAGGAATTTTTAAAAGCAAAACAAAACTCATCGGTACCGTGATAGTATCCTTTGTAGGCCACACCTTTCTGCAACCGCAAACTGTCATGTTAGCATCATGCAATTTCAAGGAGGCGAAAGGGACAGGTGTATGTGTCTCCTGTGACTCACTTTCCCAGGTACCAAACCTCCGACTTTTTCAGTCGAGGCTCAAACTCTGGTGGGAAGAGCTATGGATTAAAGCCTCGGGAAATATTGATTATATCTGCCTGACAGAAGAGGTTGAACAAGGGGCAGGAAGCTCACAGGGTGACAAGCAGTTTTAAGAAAGAAGGAAGTCGGTTATCTGAGGAAATGGGCTTAAGTAGCAAAGGAGGAACTGGTTGGCCGCCGTGAGATCAGGATGCTGGACTAGATGGGACATTGGCCTACGAGTGAGAAGAAGATGACTGTTCTTCCAAATGAAGAGGGAATTTTCAAAGCAGCATTTTGTTCAGACTGAGGAGTCCTGGGTTCAGATTCTCACACAGTCACGATTTGTGGGTGACCTTGGCCCAGTTTTTTTCTCTTTCTCTCTTCCCTGCCCAGTTGGGCTGTTGCGTGGTTGTAGAAAGATGAGAGACTATTTGAGAACAAGTCGAAAGCTCCCAATTATTATAATTGGAAACCAGGATAAATAAGAGGGAAAACAAATTTTGGAGAAATAAAGATGTAAGAAATCGGGGGGGGGGTTTGGAATCCATGGCAGGGGGTAGTCTATACTGTATCCTTAGGAAAGTATTGAATTTATAAATTATTGCGATTATAAGATTGGAAAATAATTTGTTTTTTTTTAAAAAGAAAGCTCTCAGGTGAGTTTGGAGGGTGCACCACTTTCTCTGTGAGACAAGGGTTAAGCGCTACCTTCGAGAGAGGACCCTGCCTTTTCCTTTCTCTCTGTTTTTCTTTTTATTTCATTTCTTTTATCTTATTGTATTTGGCAAAAGTTTTAATAAAACCTTATTAAAAGAAGGAACCAAGCCAATCACAGACTGGAAGGCAAATTGTTGTGGGGCGTGAAGAGACTCACGTTTCCTGCCCCACCATGAAGAGGACTAGAGGCATACAGTATTCAGAGATTCAAGACTGTGCGTGCCTCATCTTCTTCTTTCCTCTCTTGCAGAATATACCATTTTTCCGGGCTATCCCGCGAGGCCTGGAACCAGAGTCATGGGTGTTGCTGGAAGGTATCATTCCACCACAGGGCAAAAGGTAACTCAGTACTGATATTATCTTCCCAAGAATGGATTTGGCGTCCAGAATTTGGCGTGATGCAGGCAGGTGCGGCAAGTTGCAATTCCTGGCCAGGACTTGTGGAGCATTACAGAGACTGGGCCTAGGCATATGCAGAGTGCCTTTCCTTCTGCTCTGAGGCACGGCAGCCAAACCTCCCATAACTGACACCAGGGGAGATCTGAGCCACCCGGTCCCAGCTTTTTAGTGATTTAACTGCGCAAGTTAGGTGAAGAGATAAAGGAATCTCTTATGTTACAAGGAACACCCATAGCTCGGTTGGTAGAGCATCTGCTTTGCATGCAGAAGGTCCCAGGTTCGAGTCTAGGCAGCCTTTCCAGGTAAGCCTGGGAATGTCCCATCTGAACCCTTGGAGAAGCACTGCTGCCAGCCAGTGTAGACCATACTGAGCTAAATGGACCAACTGTGGCTCCCCATATTCCCATAAAGGTGTTTCCCTTTCCAGCAGATTTTTATATTTCTCCCAAACTCTATACAAATTCTTCCTTAGAGTATGGTTCATAAAACTTTTATAAATTTTCGCCTTCCCATACCAGAGACATGCACACCGTCCAAATTTTAATTCATGACCATTATTTTAACCAGCACAAGCAGGCTGCCTCATAATAGATTTGCAGGCCTGACAAGGCAAAACCTCCTCTTTCTTTTATATCTATCAAAATTTTATGTTTAATTCTTGGATTTCCCCCCTGCCAAAATGAATTCAGAAATATCCTTCTTCCATTATTTGAAGCAGCCTAAGTTATTTACAATTGGTATTGATTGGAATAAAAACAGCATCCTGGACGGTAGGTTCGTTTTGACAGCTGAGATTCTGCCAGGCAGGGAGAGCTTAATTCTCTCCCAAATCTCCAATAGCCACAATAGCTATGCTCTGTCTCGATGGCTGGAGGTAGCAATGTTTCTCTGAGTACCAGATGCTGGAAACCACAGGAGGGGAGATTTCTCTTGTGCTCGGATCCTGCTTGCAGGCCTCCCACAGGCATCAGGTTGGCCACTGTGAGAACAGGATGCTGGATTGACTAGGTGAGCCACTGGCCTGATCCAGGAGGCTTTCCCTATGTTCTTATGTCTATAACTCTCATTATACCTAACCACTGGGCATGCTGGCTGGGAGCAACGGAAGTTGCGAGTCCAGCAACTTCTGCAGGGCCACAGGATGCCTTGAACTAGAGCGGCCATTTCTTTTGGGCGGCCTAGTTCTGTGTCCTCAAGCCGCAGAAATTTAGCAGGCGGAAAGCTCCTCTTCCTCCTCCACTGTCCCCCGAAAGGCTGCAATTTTGGCATCTCGGGGAGGCCGGGGTGGCATAATGGGGAGGGTGCTGGACTAGGACCTGGGAGACCCGGGTTCGAATCCCTGCTCAGCTATGAAGCTCGCTGGGTGACCCCGGAGCCAGTCGCTGCCTCTCAAGGCCTGACCTACTTCGCAGGGATGTTGTGAAGATGAAATGGGAGGAAGGGAACCATGTACTAGAGCTCTTTGGAATAAGGCAGAATATAAACATAATACAGTAAAGGTAAAGGTAAAGGGACATCTGACCATTAGTTCCAGTCGCGGACGACTCTGGGGTTGCGCACTTATCTCGCTCTATAGGCTGAGGGAGCCGGCATTTGTCCGCAGACAGCTTCCGGGTCATGTGGCCAGCATGACTAAGCCGCTTCTGGCGAACCAGAGCAGTGCACGGAAACGCCGTTTACCTTCCCGCTGGAGTGGTACCTATTTATCTACTTGCACTTTGACGTGCTTTCGAACTGCTAGGTGGGCAGGAGCTGGGACTGAGCAACGGGAGCTCACCCCGTCGCGGGGATTCGAACCGACAACCTTCTGATCGGCAAGCCCTAGGCTCTGCGGTTTAACTCCAAGCGCCACCCGTGTCCCATAAATATAATAGATATAAATAAACAAAGGATAGCACAGGAACAGGGATACAACAAAGAAGTTGGCAGGAGATGGCACCAGGGCAGTCATTTTCACCTGGGTGGAATATACGGCAGGATATGTGACCCAGGGAACCTGATCTCTCTCATCTCTTTTCTCAGGTTCTATGTGGACTTTGCTTCCAGACAAGTCGAGGAGGGAAACAAGCCTCTGAGGCTCACCGTCAGCTATGAGGGACCCCCATCTTCCCCTGGCCGGGTGACCCTCAACAGCTTTGCGGACCAGCAGTGGGGGGAGGGTCTGACGGTGACGGCCCCTTTCCAGCGAGGCCAGGAGTTCAGGATTCAAATCATCGTCACCCGGATGGGCTACAAGGTCGGGGTAGCAACTGAGGGGTCCTCGGCCGGGAAGGGGAATCGGGACACATACACACACACCCCATCCCCCAAAACATGGGGGCTGGGTTAGGGGCGATGGTGGATGCATCGGGGCTGGGAGGGCAGAAGGCTGCTAGGAGCCCAAAAGTAGGAATAATAATAATAATAATAATAATAATAATAATAATAATAATATTATTTGTACCCCGCCCATCTGGCTGGGTTTCCCCAGCCACTCTGGGCGGCTTCCAACAAAGATTAAAAATACATTAAAATGTCACACATTAAAAACTTCCTTAAACAGGGCTGCCTTCAGATGTCTTCTAAATGTCAGGTAGTTGTTTATCTCTTTGACATCTGAAGGGAGGGCGTTCCACAGGGCGGGCGCCACTACCGAGAAGGCCCTCCCTATAGTATAGGACAGCGCGGGCAGGTATAGGAAGAGAACAGGAGTCCTGTTGAATTCATTGGCACTTGCTTCCAAGTAAACAGGGCTAAAGGACTGGAAATTCTATTATTCAATATTGTTATCGCTGGACAGCCGATATTCCCGGCCAGCTGCACTTGGCAAGAGGGCAGGATGTGTTAAGTGTCTCCAGTCCCTCCCGCAAGCCTGACGTGAGCAGCTTTCTTCACACCAAATGTCAAAAATAATGTCCCGTGTCCCTTCATTTTACTCCCTAGTTGTTGCTCTTAGTTTGCTCTCCGCTTTCCTCATCGCTCTCTGCGAAAGGATTGCTTTGCTCGCCGACTGACTTGAAACTCACTCCGTCCACTTTTAACTGATAAAGGTGTCCCACTAAATAAAAAGCTCCAAACCTAAGAGTTTCATTCAATCAATCAATCAATCAATCAATCAATCAATCAATCAATCTGGACATAGCAGAGAGAACATGACACTCTTCCTCTTTCAGAGTTACTAGACGTTTAAGTTTGAGCAGCCTGTACATTTAGGTAAGGCAAAAAAAAAAAAAGCGCCAATATTTCTCCAAGCCAAGTGTGAGAAACTCGTGGAACTAACTTAAGTTCCTTTTAAAAGCGGTTGGAAAAATTAGTGGCTTTGTCAATCAAAGGCACGTTTAGAAGACATGGGTGGGGGATCTCTGGCTCTGCCCAGGTTGTTGGGTCTTTGAATCGCATCATACCCAGGCAGCACAGCCAACTGGGGTATTAAGAGTCCCACAATATCTGGAGGGCCACAGGTTCCCTACACCTGAGCTCAATGGAGCCTCCCAGGGTGGGTGCAGTCTACCTTTAACTACCAGTTCCTAGGAGTGAACAGTGGAAACATCAGACTACTGAGGTTCCCAAATACCTAAGCAGGAGAGCCGCCACTCACCAAACCGTACGGGATTCTCATGTCCGTCGGATTTGGGAGGTTTATCTTCCAACCCTTCTTGACGTGCCCTTTCCTGTTTCTTTGCCAGATCCTGGAGAAAGACATTTCCCTTTGCGAGTTCCGCCACCGCCTCCCGCCAAACAGCATCCGCTTCCTGGAGGTCAACGGGGAAGTCAAGCTCCAGAACGTGGCCGTCAGCTGGGAGGGCAACAGGGCGCCAAGGGGCCGCATCCTGCCAGCATTGGGCATGGGCCGCTACACACGTTAGGAGGGCGCCGAGCGCAGGGGGAGCGCTGAACCCTCCTCCAAAAATAAAGGGGCACACCTTGATGCGAGCAGGAGGATATCCCGGGGCGAGAATAAATTATGCAAACCAAGCAGGGCTTCTGTTGTGTTTTGCAGAGTTTGCTTTTTCTGCAGGTGCAAAAAAAAAAAAATGAAATTACTTGAACAAGGAGCGGAGGAAAGGGAGAATGGAAGAGTAGCCAAAGGCCCATCTAGTCCAGTATTGTGTTCTGAGCGTGGCCAACCTTTATACTATTGGAAGCCAGCAAGCGAGAACCATAGCTGTTGTCCTCCATTAATTTCTCATCCTCGTTTAAAGTAAAAACAAAATAAAAAATAAAATCCTTCCAGTAGCACCTTAGAGACCGACTAAGTTTGTTCTTGGTATGAGCTTTCGTGTGCATGCACACTTCTTCAGATTAAAACAATCTGCTCTGGTGGACATCCTGAGGGAGCAAAAGTCCACCGTTTAACTTTCTTTTGCCTGTCCCAAATCTTCCAACATTCAGCTCCGTTGCACGTCCCCCGAGTCGTATTATGCGAGAGGGAGACGAAACTGTCTCTTTTCTCTGATACAGAGAACAGAATGGAGTTTGTGTGAAGCTTTGTTGACTACGGGAAACAGAAACCATGGAGATCTTGTGCCATGATATCCATGTCCTCCTAACGCCCAGAGATGTCCTTACTGCGAGGGAGATAAGGTGGGATTGCCTGGGAGGTGCCAGATCCTGACAGCAGCAAAAAATGAAAAAGCTGCCACAAAATTATTTTGTCTTTGTGGCCTGTCAAAGATGCTCTTTTTGTACGTTTGTTGTACAGCCAATTCTCTGCTACATCTTTGATTTCCACATTGCAGGAATGGGTAGTGTTTGGATTTTTTCCCTTGCTTCAAGTCCCTCCGCCCAAAAAAGTAAACCATTTTAGGTCAAGTCCTAATCCCCCCTGACTTCTTCACCAATATGTGGGTCGGCAATTCTCCACAACCCACATTCCCACTGCTCTCCTGCACTGTGGGCTGGCTATTGATTGGTTCAGTAACAGAAACCTGCAAAAAGCACATCTGAAAAGCCGAAATACACATTTGAAAAACCGAAATGATAAGATTACATTTAAATTTCACAAAATCCCCACTGTACCTCCTCTGCCTCTCTCTCTCTGCCAGGAAAGGGGTTAGAAATGGTTCCTGGCCAGAGATGAACCACACAATGGTTGCAACAACATTAATTAACAGCAAGATTTATCATTCTCCTAGGCTGCAAAGCGCGTACACACACACACACACACACACATGCTTGCCTTTTTAGTGTTTCAGAGAAAGCATTGGGCTGGAGAGAAAGCTTAACAGATCCAATACTTATCAGCAGAAGGGGAAATGGTTTGCGACATACACAGAGGCCAAGAACTGCCTCCTTGATAACAGTTTATACTAGCCGCAAAATTTCTTTTCCAGTCACTGACCTCCAAATGCCTTAAATTGAGGCTAAAACTGGATTTTGTCTCCGAAGTCCTTATTTGTGGATGATGATCATGTGGCAGAGACAGCGTAAAGTGATCGTTTCCTACCCTTCCCACACACGTGGACTGATCAGGAAAGTTTTCGGAAACAATTCCCAACCCAGTCCACAAACCAGCCTTCCCAAATTTGCTGCCTCCCAGACTTTTTTGACCACATTTGCAGGGACAATGGATGATGGCAGCTGCGGTCCAAAGTTTGAACATAAGCCACACTTTTTTTCCCCCAGATTCCGACCGCGAAAAGTTAAAAGTGCAGCTTAAATTCACGACCTTACAAGAATGGGCTTTTACGGTATCGCTGCTAAAACTGACACACAGAACAAAAAAATGTCTTGCTGCCGATTTGCGAGCTCGAGACTGTTCATTTGCCATTTACGTGTGTGAGTGTCTGTGGAATTGTAGCAACTGAATAGCGATTTGAGCGATTGTACAGTATCTTTTGCGGGCTTGCAAGATCTAAGGCTTAAATTGGCTCGGAGTTACAATTCTACCAACTGCAGCGATTTTCCGCCTGTAACCCAATTTTAAGGAAGCGGCTTATATTCAGGTATTGTCTCCCCCCCTCTCTCCCCCCCGAATTTTAAAGGTGTGGCTTATTTGCGGGTGCGGCTTATATTCGGGACAATATGGTATTGGTAAGAAAAGAACTGATCCTAGTGCGAAGGGAGCAGCCCTCCCCTGTGTCTCTCATTCAGTGTTGCTCAAAACAATGGATTTCATTCTGCTTTGGTGAAACAGAACGCCACTGTGTTGTTACACAAAGCGAACTGGGTTCTAGTGTTGGAACGATCAACTTGTGGCCTGCGAGTAATCTTTAAAAAAAAAAGAAAACCTCCCTCAAGGAAGGGTTATCTTCTGAATCCAGCGAACCCTTCTAGCATGGATCTGCCAGTCACCCTCGCAACCCGATTTTCTCGAAGATGTTTTCAGGGCTATGCTGGAAATTTTCCCAGAGCAGCCAGGCATTTTAACGGCTCTCCTGCGATGCTTTTAAAAGACTGGTGTGACTCTACCCCGATCTTTTTTTGGGACGCGGGTGGCGCTGTGGGTTAAACCACAGAGCCTAGGGCTTGCCGATCGGAAGGTCGGCGGTTCGAATCCCCGTGACGGGGTGAGCTCCCGTTGCTCGGTCCCAGCTCCTGCCAACCTAGCAGTTCGAAAGCACATCAAAGTGCAAGTAGATATCATAAATTGTGATGAGGTATATAAACTCTGTTAATGTATGTTGTAATCCTCTTTTTTTTAATTTGTTGAAATTGAATAAAAAAATGTTTTTTTAAAAAAAATCAAAGTGCAAGTAGATAAATAGGTACCGCTCCGGCGGGAAGGTAAACGGCGTTTCCGTGCGCTGCTCTGGTTCGCCAGAAGCGGCTTAGTCATGCTGGCCACATGACCCGGAAGCTGTACGCGGCTCCCTCGGCCAGTAAAGCGAGATGAGCACCACAACCCCAGAGTCGTCCGCGACTGGACCTAACGGTCAGGGGCCCCTTTACCTTTACCTTACCCCGATCTTTTGTGAGAGGACAGCATATAAATGCTAACGGCTGGGCTGGCACCCCCATAATGAGCCACGTTTTCCAACTGCATCAGGCAGCTTTGTGTGAATTCGCAAACGACGGTAAAGTCGCAGGGGAGTAAAGGAGGGAAGCGGTGGGAAAGAACGACAACAGAGAAATCATCCTTAAAAATATTACATTTTATTGTCTTGTTCCCAAGTGGGAGGAGGGCAGGTTTCCCCCCCGGAAAGCTTGGAAGTTTGTAGCACAGAGGCAGACAAGAAGCCAGCTACTCCCTATTGGCTGAACTGACCGCCCCATTGGAAAGGGCAGGCATTCAGGAGCAAACACAATGAAATAAGCTAAACTTTCTCCGGCGGCAAAAAGAAAGAGAAGAAGAGAACCGAAACGAAAAAGATGGGTGACCAAAAATAAAAAGGTGTAGGAATGTTTACCGGTTCCCCCAACCCCAACCCCAGTGCTACGGTCAGCCATAACTTTTAATTACATGATGAAGGAAAGAGACGAAGACAAAAACAAAAAAACAAACAAACCCAAACACGCCCTTCGGCAATATACGATGCTAGATGTATATATATATATATATTTAATAATAATAAATCTGGACGTTATTAAATTGCAACAGTTTGCTGTGTTTTTAATTTCTCTCTTTCTTTCTTTTTAAAAAAAGATCTCTGCATGGTTCTCTTTCATTTTAAGATTTGGTCCTCAGAAAACCCTGCACCATGATGAAGAAATTACAAAAAAATAGATATATATATAATATATATATATATATAAGCGTGAAGCAATGGATTTTTATTTTTAAATGGGTTGTTCAGAGCGAGGCGAGAAAGAGAGAGGAAGACTGAGTGAGCGAGTCGCTCCTGCCCTGCGGGGGGAGGAAAGAGAGCAGCCAAACAGTTTGCGAGGCGGCCAGAGAACTGTTTTCCCTGCAGTGGAGACCCAACCTTGCAAGGATCACCCCCAGGCTAGAGGGTGCTGGGAAGCACGGTCTTGGGGCTCCCCCCTCCTTTTCAGACACCCCTCAAAAGTTCCCTCCGAAAGCACCTGTAGTTATTTGCGATTCCCCCCGCCTTGGGGGTCATCTACCCACAATTTCACTTTTCTCTCCCTCACCCCAAAAAACACCCTCGGGTGTGAAACAAGGGGTGTCGAGAAGGGGGAAACGAGACAAATCCATTCTGGACTGGCCTGCTTTTAAGACTGATGCTCGGGCTCCTAGCACCTCTCTCCCCTCCCGGAGAAAGTTAAAGCCCCTCCTCGCGACACACCTGGGCGCACTTCGCGCGAGCAAACGAACCGTTCCCCCCCCCCGCCGTTCCCCCCCCCCGCGTTTCGGCCTCATAGATGGCGTCGGTATTGCTGAGATTGTGTTATTTCAAAACTCTGTTACAAAAGCGGCTGGCCGGGGGGGCGGGTGTTGCCGCAACCTGATGGCACGGGGCAGAGAAGGACGGGTGGATTTATAAAACTGGAAACGGGAGAAAAAAGGAGAAAGGGCCCGACGGGGGGAGTGGGTGGGATCCGTTCCGCAAAGGTTTTTGCTTCTCCTGCGAGCGTCGGGGGAAGAAGCTGCGATGGATTCGAGGAGAGAGGCACTGCCTCTTTAATCGCGTGCTCAGTCCGCGGAATGGGAAAAGGCCAATACTCCCTTGCCAGACGCAAGCCCTCCAACTAGCCCCGGGTGGGAAGGCAACCTATTTCTTCAAGCAGGTGAAGGACAAACCACGGGGCACTGCTTAAAGGAGCTGCCTAGGAATGGCTGTACGGGCGCAACCTTCCTTCCCAGTCAAAGATGAAAGCCTGGGCAGAAACCGCAAGTTTGGACCTAGACACCTGAAGAGGGTTCCCATCCTCCTCTCGCCCCTAACGGGGGTGGGGGAGCCAGTTGGAGGTGCGAAGCTGGGGCTGGGGGGCGAGAGGCACAGGCTAGGCCCAAAAACTGCCTAGCACAGCGAGCGGAAAGGTCCGGAATGAGGTATCTAGGTTCTGTGTCAGAGAGAGAGAGAGGAGAAGAAAGCGAGGAAGCGGGTCTCGGCAGTCCCCCCCGGATCCCGAAGGCGCCGGGTTTCGACGCGACACGGGCCGAGGGCGGCTTGGGGGCACCCCAGACACATAAATTAAAAGACAGCGCCCGAGAAGAGATGGGAGGGAGGGAGGGCCCCAAATATGCCAGTCAGCAATAGAACTCTCCAGCCCACCCCGGGCCCCATTAAGATCAGTAGAGGGAGGGAAACTGGAATGGCATCTATACCTAACGAAAACAGCCATCTGAATCGCAGCGGCGGTGGCCGGGATGCTTTCTGGACTCTTTCCCCTTTGCTGGAAAGGCCTCGGGGCTGAGCTCTTCCTTCCTCCCCAGGGAAGCAAGGAGCCAAACCGAGCTCCTCTGCTGCTCAGTTTTTGGGGGAAAGGAAAGACTTGGAACTGTTGCATAGTGTCCATCGAGTGCGCAATGGGGGGGTGGGGAGAAGGGGGTGGCACAGGCCAGCTCCCAGGGTCGCCCAGCATGGAGGCAGCTTTCTGTCCTCGGAGAGAAAGAGAGAAAGAGAAGGAGAGAGAAGGAAAGAGAAAGACAACGTTCCCATTGCTGTGTGTGTGTGTGTGTGTGTGTGTGTGTGTGTGTGTGTGAATGGGGGGAAATCAAGCGTCGCGCCCCCCCCTCCCCAAAAAGCGCCAGCGCTTGCTGTTGCCGCCGCTGCCTCCAGCTCTACGCTCACAGGTCACTCTCGCCGTAAAGCGCCGTGGAGAAGGACTTGTAGTCGAGGGCGCCGGGGATGGCGTCGGGGCCCTGGTAAGGTGCCATGCGGGCGATGCAGTACTCGGCCTGGTCTGGGGGGAGCTCTCGCCGCAGCTCCTCTGCCGTGATGTAGTTCTGGGTCAGGGATTGGGGGGAGGGGGAGAGAGAGAGAGAAGAGGAGAGGCCTTTGTGAGGTTGCGCCCACCGGGTGGCGGATCACGAACACTGGGATAACACAAAAAAGGTTTTTGGGGGGTCCCGAGCCAATTTCGCAGCAAGCTCCATGGATTTGCAGCGCATTCAGTGCACTTTTAAAGCACAAGGCCTCCCCCCGCCCCGCAGAATCCTGGGAACTGTAGTTTAAGGGTGCTGGGAGTTGTAGCTCTGGGAGGGGGAAGCTACAGCTCCCAGGATTCTTGTTGGTTTTTTTATTTAAAAAATGGTTATTATTTTACATTGGTTTACATTAAGATCATATTAAAAAAAAAATTAAAAAAAATCCTTCAAGTAGCACCTTAGAGACGAACTAAAGAAGTGTGCATGCACACGAAAGCTCATACCAAGAACAAACTTAGTTCGTCTCTAAGGTGCTACTGGAAGGATTTTTTTTATTTTATTTTTGGATTTTTTTGCTCATCTCTTTAAAGTAGGGGTCCCCAAACTAAGGCCCGGGGGCCGGATGCGGCCCAATCGCCTTCTAAATCCGGCCCGCGGACGGTCCGGGAATCAGCGTGTTTTTACATGAGTAGAATGTGTCCTTTTATTTAAAATGCATCTCTGGGTTATTTGTGGGGCATAGGAATTCGTTCATATTTTTTTTTCAAAATATAGTCCGGCCCCCACAAGGTCTGAGGGACAGTGGACCGGCCCCCTGCTGAAAAAGTTTGCTGACCCCTGCTTTAAAGCCTTTCCCCAGCCCCCTCACTTGTGGAACTCACCTTGTCTCCAGCCAGGACCTTGAAGGAGGCAATCACCTGGTCGGCTGTATCCGTGTCTGTGGTCTCCCGGGACATGAAATCGATGAAGGCTTGGAAAGTCACGACTCCGCTGTTGTTGGGGTCCACGACACTCATGATCCGGTTGAATTCTGCATCTCCCTGGTGAGGCGGGGGGGGGGGAGAGAGAGAGAGAGAAAGAAAGTCATTTGAGTCTCCTGGCAAAAAGGCAGCAAAGCAGCGGAGTCCATTTGACGGCTCTGACACGTTTGCTGGAAAACTCAGTTGCGGCCCCCATGGCCTAGATTTAAAGGAAACCCCCCCCCCATGTCAAAGTGGCTGTCCGAATTTGGACTGGCGGGAATTCTGCAGAGTTTGGAACGACACCCGGACAAACTTGGCCCAAACCTTCCTTGCTCCCGTCTCCTCTTTCCTAGGCTTAATTTCCGTTTGAATCACCTGTGATTGCAGCGTTATACTAGGGAGAAGGCGTAGCAGGGTGGCAGGTCACCCGCTTGGCATGCAGAAGGTCTCCGGTCCCTCCCATCTCCGGTTATAAAGAAAAAAAGACCAGATGGCAGGAAATGGGGAAGAGCTTCTCTCTGCCTTAGATCTTGGGAGAACGGCTGGCAGCCTCAGCAAGCAATGCTGGGCTTACTGTATTTTTCGCTCCATAGGGCGCACCTCGTTTTTAGAGGAGGAAACAAGAAAAAAAAATATTTTTCTGGTTTTCCTCCTCTAAAAGCCCTGTTTTTTGAGGATCAGCTAAAAGTTTTGCAGCTTTTTTTGCAAAGGGAAAAGCCCTGTTTTTTTGAGGATCAGCTAAAAGTTTTGCAGCTTTTTTTGCAAAGGGGGAAAAGCAAAGAGGAAAAGCCCCGTTTTTATGGGGTTCAACTCACATTTCTGCAGCTTCTAAAGGAAAGGGAGCCTTTTCTACAGTTTCCAGACAGATAATCTAATCAGCCAGTCACATGTCGCTGGGGAAACAAACAACCTCCCTCTGCAGCACATTCAACAATGGAGGGCGGGGCTGAAAGGGAGCCGGGACTCTTATCTCTCTCCCGATCTCTTGCTGATCAGCTGCTGAGCGGGGTCCTTTCAACACCCCCTTTTCTCTTTGTAAAATAAAAAGCATGATCCTCTTTTGGCCCCTGGGCAATTCAGCTCCAGGGACCACCATTCGCTCCATAAGACGCACAGATATTTCCCCTTACTTTTTAGGAGGGAAAAAGTGCGTCTTATGGAGCGAAAAATACGGTAATCAGCCGACCCCAACATAGTGCCCTCCAGAGGTCCAGTGATGAAGGAGGGCACCGCACAGGAGAAGGCAGAGCTAGATGGGTAAACAAGTCGAACCTGGCATGACAGCAGCTTCCTCTACACTACTTGTTAGAAATCTATACAGTACATGGGTCTCAAAGTGGCCACCGGAGAATAAAAACGTACCGTATACCGACGCTGTTATCTTTACCTGAAGCACATTCAAAGCACACTGCTTTCCCCCAAAGAATTGTGGGAACTGTAGTTTGTTAGAGGTACTTGGGAGCGTGGGTCTGCGGAGGGTAAACTACAGCTCCCAGCACCCTTTGGTGGAAGCCACAGGCTTCAATTGTACGGCACAGGTGTGACCAAAATTTAAAATGTTCGAGAATAAAACATCAGGACAGCATTTGCGAGGGACAAAGGCCTCCTGGAATAAAGCCATCTTAACCAGGTGCCTGAAACTTAGTAGGGGTGGTGCCTGCCTGATTTATGATCCCCCCTCCACCATGTTTATTTTATACAAAGTCGTCCCTCCACAGCCGTCCCCAGTCAACCAAAGGAAACTCCCCCAACCTGCCGATTCATGGTAGGAAGAGTCTGCATGATCAAGCCGGGGATTCATCTAATCTAGCAACCTGCCCCATAGCGGCCAAACAAACACCCCCAATGGGAAGCCCACAAGCAACATCACCCTCTCCCCACCTGTGACTCCCCGCAGCCCTAGCAAATGCCCACCCACCAGTAACCCTCAATTTCCCACTCTCACCCACCTTTTCCTCGCAAACCACTTGGTCCGTAAGCACAGCCCTGACCCTTGTCCCGACTTGATATCGACTCACGCCCTAGGCCTGTGTTCTTCAGCCTGGACCACAACTCCCATCATCCCCGGCTAAGCTGGCAGGGGATGATGGGAGCTGGAGTTCAGCAAGGCCTGGGTACCCAAGGCGGAAGGACACTGCCCAAGGCGAGGGCCGGCCACGCAACGGACAGATGCAGCATTTCGGCTGCTGCCGTCAGCATCGAGGACAGAGCGAGGAAGAGAAGTTGGGGGGCGGGGGGAAGCAGAGAGCAGAGCGTACCAGGCTGTATCCCGTGGAGATAAGCAGGGCTCGGTAGTCGTCTGTGTCCATGCTGCCTGTGCGCTTCTATTCCCAGAGGCCGACAGGCGAAGGGAGGGAGAGGGAGGAGGCAGAGAACGCAGATGGAGAAGGCATGCAAGGATGGAAAGGGAGGAGAGGGCCACAGAGCCCCATGGACGGAAGAGACACAGAAAGAGAGAACATCAGTCAGGAGAAGCCATCGAGATGCCACGTAAACAGACGTCAGGGGAGGTGGGAGGAGGCACAGGCGCACAAATCGGATACACGGAACACGACGACGACAAGGTGGCGGGAGGAGGAAGAAGAAAGGTGGGTGTTTGATGGTGGCGAGGGGAGAAACGAACGTGGTGAAGGAAGAGAGAAAGGAGATCAGGTTAATTGCAATATCGCCGAGCGGCTGCGCGGTTTAACGGGCATCGGGTACCTGTCTGTCATTCTCCACATCGTATCCCAAGCTGATGAGGCAGGCTTTGAACTCTTCGGGTCCCAGGGAGCCGCCGTGGTCCTGCCGCCGGGCCACGCGCAGGGAGGGGCGGAGGGCATGCACATTTGAGGGGGGGGAGGAGGGCGGGAGAGCCCACGTGCACACGACAAGGGAGGGGGAGGGGAAAAGACACGGCGTTAGTTCCAACACTCTCGTGGATGCTCTCGGGGGGGAGCTCCAGCCAGCAGGCCCAGGAAGTGGGCAGAGGAGGAGGGAGGAGGAGAAGAAGAAGAGGAGCCCCTTGGGCTCCCCGCTTCAAGGACCTGGCTGGGGCGCTCAAAAGAGACAGGGCTTTCACACCACCACCTGTTCTGACCAGACGTACGGCAACAAGCTGTGATAAAGAGCACTGGCTTCTATGGGGCTTGTCAACCTGAGAAGGGAGCCCATCTAGGAGAAGGAAAACTCTGATCTTAAACTTTTGCAGGACATCTTTGGGAGAAGAACAGGCTCCGGAGTAAACCCTGCACAAATCCAGAGCGGAGTCCCTAAGGCAGTTGGGTGGCACCCTGTACCCCTCCTTCCGGCAACTCCTGCAGCCAAGCTGGTGCCAAACGTCTTGCTCTGCTTTCTTTGGGACCACATCAGCAAGGCCGAGGGGGGGGAGGGGTCTTGTCGTCCAGGACCTCGAGACACACCGCCTAGGCTTGCGCCCCCCGGGGAGGCCACTTCAGTGCTGCTAACGCAGCGGTCTGGCTTCACCCCTGGAGGCGCACTCCATTGTCTCTCAAGACAGACAGGTGCCAACGACAGGCCCGGCCAGTTCCGGATGAAAAATGGAACAGCAGCAGCAGAAAAGCAGCTGGAAGCTTGAGCCCCAAACTGTTCAATCCTTTTTTTAAAAAAAATCTGCCAAGAGTGAGAAAGCAGGGTCACCCCGAGAGCTGGCAGCTACTGTCTCAGCCGGGCCTACCTCACAGGGTCGGAGAGAGGGAATAAAATGCAGGGGGGGGACACTTCAACTCCCCTGAGCCCTTTGAAAGAAGGGGTGGAATAAAAATATACTGGTAAATTATGAAAAACGAGCATGGCCTGGAAATTAAGTTAAGCAAGAGCACTCATGGCAGCACTACAAGGCTGAGCTCAGGGGGCCCTCCATCCGGTGCCAGCCTCTTTGTCATTTTTCAATCTGAGGGCACGAACCCTTTCCTGTGGGCAGGAGTTGTTGGGATTCATTCCCCGTGTGCAGTCATGGGATTGTTGTCTATGCCATGGCGGTGTTTTCATTCCACAGAGTGGGAAGTGACGGAAGACAGGATGTTTGTCTTACTGTGTTCCCTGAAGTGGGAATTTTGTCCTTTGTCCTTTCTAGCCTGATGCTAGAGAGGGAGGGAGCCATGTTGAAGAGCTCTGTGTGTATTATATGTAAATAAAGTAGGTTAGCCAACATGCTGAGTTGCTGTGGTCTGTCGTGCAAGCTGGGCAAACTCTGCGGATGTTAAGAGTGTGCTGATGTCTTCCCACATCAGTCGCTGTGATGTTCGGGCTGAAGAATCTTAAGAAGCTCCCGAACGATCATCCAGGAAGGAGGGAACATGCCAGTCAGGCATGTGTCTCTGCCAGGGTCCTACTTGTGAGTAGGCCGTTTCCTGACAGGAGTTTCCTCTCTTTCATTCTTTTTATTAATGGCGATCAGAGGCAGTGAAGTCACACACACACAAACAAACAAACAAACACACAGAGGGCAGACTCTTCTACATCCAAAAATGACTTTCGGCTGCTCCACGGCGAGGCCCCAACCCCGCGCCAAACTCAGGTTACCTTATCGAAGTGGTTGAAGGAGGCCCGGAACTCCTGCATCTGCTCCTGGCTGATGCCCTTGGCGTCCCGGGTCAAGATTTGGTTCTCCACTTCGTTGCTGGTCCGGGCTGTGGTGGTGAGTAGTTGTTCCCACCCGACACGGATATGCTGGGAACGAAGAGTTCGGGGCGAGAGGGGAAGAGGCAAGGCTGAGTAACTCACTCGCTTCCGTGTACTGCCTTCTTGAAGACTGAATCTGCACCTGGGATCTATCTGGGGCTAAGATCTGGTAGAGAGCAGAGGGTTCCCCCAGCCCAACAAGAGTTGCTTTGTGAAGAACTACGCAGAACCCCCCGAATCAAAGCCTTCTCCACTCAGCGAAAGGGCCAAGGAAGACGAGCCCGGCTGGTGCATGCCTGAAACCCTAAAACTAGGTAGCCAGCCCTGGAAACTCTCCCTGGGCTTGAGACGCTCGTACGGCTGCCTTCCTTTCCATTTCCAAATGGCTTTGAAAGTACTTTATCGTTGTCGTTTGAGACGTTTATTCTGCTTCTTTGAAAAAAGCAGCTACAGTGGTTACCTCGATTCTCGAACGTAAATCCGTCCTGGAAGACTGTTCCAAGTTCTGAAACGTTCAAAAACCCGAGGCGCAAAGAAGGGCTGTGTGCAAATTCAGTTGAGAAAACTGAAAAACACGCGGTGGGAGCTGTTTCGACTTCCAAGGCACGTTCGAAAACGGAAGCATTTACTTCCGGGTTTTCGTTGCGCCCGGGTTCCAAAACGTTCGTCGGCGGAGACGTCCCGAGAAACGAGGTACCACTGTATCAGTTTTGCAAGGCCTGTCCCACGACTCCCATTTCCCCAGCATGCAAACTGCCAGAAAAAAGCAACAACCCCAGAGCGGCTGGCTGTCTGGCTAGCTGGCCGAGAGCGTCCCCATGCTGCCCTCACCTCCATGGTGAAGTTGGTGTGCTTGTTGTCGAAGATGAGGGCCTCTTGGATGAGCTGGTGCTGCTGCTCCAAGATGTCGATGTTGGGCTTGTAATCCACGATGCTCTGCTCATACAACTTCAGGTGGTCCAGCTGGTCCTCCAGGGTCCCGTTCATCTCAATGGAGATGCGCCCGATCTCCTGGCGGAGGGGGAGAGAGAAGAAGGTGGAGCCGTGTCAGGGCAAACAGGCCGGGCAGGCAGAGATCCCGCACAGAACAAGCTTGACCGGCCTGCAGGAGGAATGGCTAGTATTATACTGTTAAGACCGCTACAACAGCCCAAAAGGCTCTCAGAGCAGCAGAGCCCATGGTGAGAGACCGGGTGATTCCTAGCTCACACGTCTCAATGTTGGCTCTTATGCTGCACCGATGCTCCAGATCTCCAGCTTTCCCCACCTGCCTTGCCCCACCCTCCAGAACCTGAGAGCCTTTCCACTATGAGAACAGCAGCAGCAGTTTGGAAGAGAGGAGTTCAGGGATATTTTCCAAAAACAATTTCATCATCTCTGTGCCCTCGTTTCTCAATTTGATCCTGGTTTCGTGGTTATTTTATGCACTGTGCCCTGCCGTCATTTTTACTGATTACAGCTTAGCAATTCTTTATTCTAACCGGTAAGTGTAAACTGTTTAAGTATTATTTGCCGGTATTTAAATTAACTGTTTGCCGTTCTATTCTAATGGACTAATGAATATTGCTTTATTTAAGCTGTCTGTTTTTAACTTATGCTTTTATTACGACTTTTTAAAGAACCGGATGAGATTGCTATTAGGCGTGTGATATTTGCTGTATATCTTGCAGGCTTGTAAACTGCCTTGTGTTTACAAGAAAGGCGGTACAGCAGTACCCCGGGTTACGCACACCCCATGTTGCGGACGTTTGAGTTGCGAACGCCCGCAACCCAGAAGTGTTTCCGGAGCGCGCGCACGACCCCCGGATGCACAGAAGCGTTCTGCGCACTTCGCGCATGCGCAGAAGCGCTAAAATCGCGCTACTTCCGGGTATTTTTTGTTTCGTGCGTTTGTGATACGCACACCCGTGTTATGCACCGCGACCCGGAACTGATCGCGTGCACAACCCGGGGTAACACTGTATACGAATTGATAGTGAAAATGAAACGAGACGGAAATCTCTCCTCCCTGCACCTCTCCAAATACTTCTGTGGGGGCAAGCAGGGAGCAGCGGGCAGAGCCCCCTCACCTCCATTTTGGTCTGGATCCAAGGCCCCACAATGTTGGCCTGGCTAGCAAACTGCCGGCGCAGATGCTCGTTGGACTGCTGCTTGCTCTGTTCGTCTTGCAGGGCGTGGTCCCTCTTTGGCACCAGCTGCTGGACCTGCCCCAACGAAAACGAGAACAAAAAAAGAGTTGGATCGTCAGCCCCCAGCGTCTCCCGTGGGCCACTTCAGCTGGGTGCCTTCTCCCCCTCCCGGACTCTGCCTGGATTCGTGTGACACGGTCCGGACATCTCCACGCACCCTTTCCCACTTGGAGTTGATGATCTGCGGAGTGACCGTAGTGTACGGGTTGTTCCCGGAGAGTTTTATGTTATTGTAGTCTGCAATCTTCTGCGCTTCGCTCTGGATGCCCAGGATAGCCTCACGCTCCTTGTCCGCGTCGGGCAGGGTGGACTTGAACTGGTCATGGGCTGCAATCAAGCCCTGGGAGAAAAAGGGATTCGTTAGCTGAGATTCCTGCCTTGCAGGGCGTTAAGACTAGGTTAAAATCTTTGCTCCCTTCCAACTCTACAGTGCTATGATGCTGTGACCCAGGAGGCAGAGCGCCGCCTGCAAAGTTCTGTTTGGCTTTTAAAGCCATGTGAAAGCAGCTTCATGTACAGAAATATGAACCTGTCTTATACCAAGTCAGGTTGAAGGAAGCTGCTTTAAGGTGATGGGTCCCCCAAGCCTCAGGTGATCTTCCCCAGTCCTGGGCACCCTAGATTCTCTGAACTGGTGTCTTGGAGCAGTTGGACTCTGAGGAGTGGTGGGAGGAACCAGTTGGGAAACCCCAGCAGAAGGAGGTTCAGAGCCTGGGGAGGGGTGGTGAGACGACGGCCAGTAGTCAGTGGGAGAAGACCGGGAAGAGGAGGTGCCAGAGGCCAAATAGGTGACAGGGTTTAGTGAGCAGGGACAGTCTGTGGCAGAAAGAAGTTCAGAATCAAGAGGCTGGAGAGCAGGGAGGCCAAGAGGCCGAGATGAGTCTGGCTGGTGTATCCTCCTGCTGCTGAGACAAGCTCCCCTGACTCCCAGACCCAGGAGAGGCGTGAAAAGGGTGGAGGAGAGGTTGGCTGCATGTAGGCACAGTCTCCAATTGCTTGGGGGAAAGCCCTGGTGAGAGGCAGGGCCTTCCAGTCTCGGCAACTGATTCTCACGGAGGAAGAATGAGTTGCTCTGCAGTCAACAAAGCCTGTGGGGATCGTGTTTTGCTAACAAGGTGTTAGCTCCCTCTTTGATTACTGACCGGCACGTTCCTGGGGCAACTGAATTGTGCCTGGTGACCTTCCACCCCCTATTCCTACCTCGATCTCCTCGATGGTGTGGACGATGAACATGTCCTGCAGGTCCTCCATGGCGCTCTCCATCCAGTTGTTGAAAGGCGCTGCCCGCTTGGCATATTCCAGGTGCAGCTGGTCAATGGTCTCAAGCTGCTTCTCTGTTTTCTGTGCAGGAGAGAAATGGGTCAGGTGATCGGGTCCCGTGACGCAGCGCCGACTCTCCCCTGCGCCCCCAGTCAAAGTTCAGGGGAAGCTGCAGGAGCCTCCTGGCTCACCTCCAAGGCTTCCCTCCGTGTGTGGGTCAAGGATCCTAGCGAGTCCCACTGGTCACAGATCTTCTGGCACCGGGTGTTGACACTGGGCGAGTCGTAGTAGTCCAACTCACTGCGGGGCAGAGAGAAAGGGGGCATTACTTGGGGCCAGGTCAGTGGGGCTAAGCTCTCTTCCCCCTACAGCCTTCATAAAACCACAATGGGCCAAACACCTTGGGCTCAGGGGAGAAAAGAGGAAGGAGAAATGATATTCTTAAGGCTCTCTGTTGTTGAAAAGGACATGATCTCTGCTTAGAGCACACCTGTGGTCTTTTAATTATTGGAACAAATAGCTCGGTTAGCAGAGCATGAGACTTTCAATCTCAGGGTTGTGGGTTCAAGCCCCACATTGGGTTGGACTAGATGACCTCAGGGTCCCTTCCAACGATTTTAGGATTATAGTGGGCTAATGCCTAGAGCAGCTGGCTGAGGATGATGGGAGTTGTACTCAAAAACACCCAGAGGAGGGTTAGTGAAGGCTGGCCTAGAGCAGTGATGGCCAAACTTGGCCCTCCAGCTGTTTTTTGGACTACAACTCCCATCATCTCTAGCTAACAGGACCAGTGGCCAGGGATGATGGGAATTGTAGTCCCAAAACAGCTGGAGGGGCAAGTCTGGCCATCACTGGCCTAGAGAGATTCCTGTCTGAGGGCAGGGTGATAACCACCTGGTCCAAGGAGTTATGCGGTGCTGAGATCACTCCCTCCTGCAGATCTGACTAATGCACGTTCTTCTGCATGCAACAGTGAGGGCTAGAATCATAGCTGCAGCTGTGGTTGGCCAGCTATCTCAACTTTTAAGCCAAGCACACTCACACACATTCATGCAAAGTATTCAGATTTCCAAACAATGCTTTAAAAAAAAAAAGGCTGGGGGGATTCACAGAATCAGAGAATTGTAGAGGTGGAAGGGACAACAAGGATAAATGTGGTCCACCCCCCCCCCCTGCAATGCAGGAATCTTTCTGCGCGAGGAGGGATTCAAACCCACGGCCCTGAGTTTAAGCATCTCCTGCTCTACCAACTGAGCTATCCTCCTCCCCGCCTTTGGGCAAGACGGGGGCCCATAAGCTGGAGAAAAACCATGGTTGGTAGCTAAGCTCCGTCTCCCAGGGAGTCCAAGGAAGAGAGCAGAAAGGGGCCCACACAGATTGGTTTTCCTCTGGCTTCCAATCCCTTCTTCCAACCAGACACGGAAGGGGAACTAGGCCTAAATTGGGGGAGATGGGAGCATCCCAAAAGGCAGAGCGCTGGTGTCTCTGCAGTGTTAATTTACCGTATTGGCCCGAATATAAGCCGCACCCGCAAATTAGCCACACCTTTAAAATTCAGCGGCTTCAGGAGGCCTGGGAGCTGCAGATGGGACGGGAACCGTTGCCCAGCGCTCCCAGGCTGCTTCGGGGGGGGGGGGCAGCCACACCGCTTTGCTGGCGGCATAAGGTCACGAATATTAGCCGCACTTCTAACTTTTCACGATCAGAATTTGGGTGAAAAAAAGGGGCGGCTTATATTAGGGCCAATACGGTATGACTGTGAGCTCCTTGGGGCAGAGACTTGCCCTCTTACACTTTGTAAAGTCCCACATGCACAGAGTTATTGAGTATTGCCATGGGCTGGGCTGGGGAGGCGGATATGCAGGAAAGCTGCAACCGGGTGCGAGAGACGCCATGCATCTGTTTTCTTCCTTGAGCCCTGGCTGCTGCGTGACCAATGCAGTGGCAGCTCTCGGGCACCAGAGGGTGCTGTTTCCCCCTTTCAAGGCTCTCTGCCCACCGGACCGACGGGTTGGGAGCTCTCCCCCAAAGTGTCTGGGGGGTGGGGCGGGGTGGCCCAGCCCGGCCAGCCTAGCGCCCAGCCCCAAAAGTGGCACGTTCCCAGACAACACCTCCCCCCTCCCCGAATGCAAAGTTTTCAGCAGAGCTCCTCCGGAAGGCTGCATGTCGCTACATGTTTGGGATGGAGCAAGAGCTGCAGAAAGAAAAGCTGGGAGGTTTGCCAAGCGAAATACCTTGGGAGGGGGCCAGCGGAGCCACGGCAACAAGACATGGGGGGGGGAGCAGGGTGCCTGGTTTCAGGCAGAACACCCCTAACCTAGGATCCGTGTCTAACTCATAACTAGCGGGTGGGAGAGAAGGGTATTTATTGCCTAGCGACTCCCGAAGCAACAGATGCAGGGTGAAAAGTCTTCTGCGGCCATCGAATGGCGCTTTCGCTATTTCAAGGCTTATTTTTGCTTCTTCTTCTTTTTTTGCAAGAGAGGTGTGTTCGTGTGTGTGTTTCTCCCCCCCACGAAGTCATGCTGCAGGCCACACACATCCATGTTTCCAAGTTCCCTGCCATTCCCAGCCACGGGAATAAGAGCTGCTATTCATGGGCTCTCGCCTGTGTGTGTACTAATTGTGCGCGAGTTTATCCGAGTTTTTTGGGGGGGGGCAGGGAGAAGGGGTGGACGGGGGGTGGACGAAGAAGTTTGCAGCAAACTCTTACAATAAGCACATTCTGGTGTCACACAAAGGGAGGAGGGAAGGAGAACAATAGGGGCACTGTGTATCTCATGTGTGTGTGTGTGTGTGTGTGTGTGTGTGTGTGTGTGTGTGCGCGAGTGGAAGAGAACACTCTTTTAGGAACTCTTTCCAAAAGGAGAGGTGATCCCAGCCGTTTCTGTGCAGGAGCCAAAGACGCATTGGAAAGGGATTCGTGGTGACAAACGGAAAGAAAAAAGGAGAGGTGGGGGCGGGGCAGTTGCTATTTTGGACCTGCCAAAAATATCACACAGTGTCTCTTTGTGTCGGCCCCCTTGCTGCAAGACGGCTCGAGTCACACACACACACACACACACACAAAAAGTGAGCCTGGGCGGTGCGAGGGAATGACGGCTGGGAAGCTCCCTAAAGGGCCCAGAGGCTGCTGCTGTTTCCTTTACACAGGATGCAGGAAAATCTTACGGCATAAACGCGTGTGCACGCACACACACACACGCACAGCCCAGAGAGACTGAAGCTGGGATTTTTACTGTCTGGGCTCCAGGGGGCAAGAGGACTGGCTCAGGAGGAAGCGACAAGTGTCCTGGGCTTTAGAGCGGCAGTCTGATAAGTTTCAGCAAGGAGGGTGCTCCGAGCATCGTGGTTTCATCATCATCATCATCATCATTGATTATTTATACCCCGCCTATCTGGCTGGGATTCCCCAGCCACTCTGGGCGCCTTTCAATCAAATATTAAAAACACAATACAGCATCAAACATTAAAAACTTCCCTAAACAGGGCCGCCTTCAGTTGTCTTTTAAAAGTAAAATAGTTGCTTATTGCCTTGACATCTGCTGGGAGGGCGTTCCACAGGGCAGGCGCCACTACCGAGAAGGCCCTCTGCCTGGTTCCCTGTAACCTCACTTCTTGCAGCGAGGGAACTGCCAGAAGGCCCTCGGAGCTGGACACTCTTTCGGGTATACTGGACCGAGGCCGTTTAGGGCTTTAAAGGTCAGCACCAACACTTTGAATTGTGCTCGGAAACGTATTGGGAGCCAATGAAGATCTTTCAGGACCGGTGTTATATGGTCTCGGCGGCCACTCCCAACCCGACTTTAAGTTCCCAGATGTGGGTGTACATCCTCCTTGGTCTCTGATCTAAGATGGATGTGGACGGTGGGAGTTGTAGCCCACCGATGCAGAACCACAGAGCTGGAAGGGACACCATGCGCCGTCTAGTCCAACCCCCTGTGATGCTAAAGAATCCCTGGCAGATGTCCGTCCAAACTCTTGCGTAATGAACCTCCAAGGAAGGACGGTGCCAACTTCCGAAGTGGTCCGTTCCACTGCCAAACAGCGCCAGGAAGTTGTTCCTGACCCGGAGCCTGAGTTTGAAGAACACCTGCCCTAGAACTGGCAGGAATTCAAGACCAAGTTCAGAACAGAAGAGCCTGGCGAGTGGACCAGGCCAAGGGCCCACCCAGCCCAGTTTTCCTGTTCTCACAGTGGCCGAACGGGAAGAAGCCCACAAATCCGGTCATGGATGCAACGGCACCCTCAGTCACAAGATTATGTGCGTTCATGAGCAAAGCCTGGGTGGAGATTCTCCCAGAAAGAGAGCTGCTTTTGCGGGGGGTGGGGGTGGGGAGGCCCGAGGAAGAGCGTACTTGAGCTCCTGCGCGATGGCCGCTATCTGCTCCACGCGGTCCTGGTGAGCCGCCAGATCGCTCTCAAAAGCCTCGTGCTTCCGGATCAGGGCCTTGATATCCGACAGGGTGGCCGTCTCGTAGTCCTTCTGCCGCAGCATGGTCTCTTTACCTGGGGTTGTGGGGAGAGAAGGTGGCAGGGGATGGTCAAAAGCTATCAAAGAGGCCCCCCCTCCCCCCGTCGCAATACTATAAAAAAGCACGAAGATAAATTCAACAGTGTAAATACGTTTTGATGGATGCAACAATGGAGCACTGAACGGTTTAGTTCAGGGGTCGGCAAAGGTTTACCTCGCCTGGGCCGGTTCACTCCAGCAGGGATCCCTCCGTGGGCCAGATCCAGCATGCGCAGATGCGATTTCTGGCACCGCGGAAGTGAGTCGCCACACCTTGCTGCGCTGGTTTAGCGCAGCGAGCGGGGACTCGCTGAGTGGGCGGCTCGTGGGCCAGTGAAACAACCCCTGTGGGCTGCTTGTGGCCCATGGGCCTTAGGTTGCCTACCCCTGCTTTAGTTCATGTATAATATGCAGGGATGTATGGTATGTAAAATGAACATACCATATAGGGTACGTTCCGCAGAAAGAGAAGAGAAGTCACTGATTTAAGGTTGTTTAAATGAATATTTTTGAAATGTAAATTAGAAAAAAATTAATAAAAAATTATATATATGATATTGGGGGGGGGAGAGCAGAAGAATGTCATCGGTAACAAGGACAGCTGTAGCACAGGAAACCCTCCGCGGTTCAAGTCTCACCTCAGCCCCACCTACAGGCAATCCCTGTGGTCTTGAGACAGGCACCATTCCCCCCCCCCGTTCTCCCCCCTTCCTCATCCGCTGGACTACCTAACAGGGTTGTTTTACCTCGCACCAGAGCCTGCCAGCTGAACTTGGCTGGATGCAAAGACACGCCCAACTTTGCTGCTCCAGCCGCAACATACAGGCAACTCAGTAGGAGGGGGGGGCAGTGCTTTTGACTACAATTCCCATCAGCTGCAGCCAGCAGCCTCATGGGAGTTGTAGCCCAAAAGAGCTGAAGGGCATCAGGCCAAGAAGAAGGCTACCCTGAAAGGTGTACGGTCCCCAAAACAATAACTTGCCCTCCCTGCCGCTACAGCCGTTGGCATCTGTCTGTCTCGAGAGACAATGGAGTGCGCCCCCGGGGGTGAAGCCAAACCACTGCCATTAGCAGCTTTCCAAGTGACCTCCCTGAGGCGCGAGCCTGGGCAGTGTGTGTGGAGATCCTGGGCCTTAGGGACTCTGCTCTGGATTTGTGTAGAGTTTACTCATTTTCCTCTCCTGAAGATGCTACGCATGGCAGCGGAGGTCAAGGGTCAGAGTATCACTTGAGATAAATAGCGCCCCCTGCTGTCCTGTTTGTCTCACTGGGCAGGGCAGGGTGTGTGTGTCTGGGGTGGGAGGGTCTTGCTTTACGGACAAGGCTGGGGCTTCAAGGATTCCCCCACACCTGTCAGCAGCACAGGCCAGCTCACGGAATCCCCAAGGTATCCTCTTCCTTGGGATGACATCACCGATCCCTCATTGGCTGAAGGGAATGCAACGCTGCCCAGGGTCTCCACACCTTGAGGGGGACACAGGTGGTTTTTCAAGCCCTTGTGGCTCACAAGTTTAGGGGGAAAAGATGGAGGGGAAGATGTTGAATTTAACTACAAAGCAAAGTCACTCTGCCTCGGCTGCTTGCACTCAGCCAGCTCAGAGATGGTTCTCTCTCTCTCTCTCTCTCTCTCTCTCTCTCTCTCTCTCTCTCTCTCTCTCTCCCCCCCCCCCCCAATCATCTCTCCACCACCACAACTCCCAGATTGTCTGGATTTCTGTCTGGCCGGCAGCCAAGGGACAATTTTCAAAGCTAAGCATGTCCCGGGGAACAGCTGACTGGAACAGAAGAGCGCTTTTCAAAAACTGCAAGCCGCTTTTCCGCTCCCGACTCAAATAGCTTTCGAATTAGCGCAGAGAGCTCCGGCTAACGTTGCCAGGTTGAGAGCAAAGGCAGCTCGCCTCGGCCCCCAGGCCGGGGCTGGGAAAAAGAGGGACGGAGAAGGTGGCGGCAACTGGAAGCCCAAACCAGAGGGATGAGCCGAGAGGAATCCGGAGCCCGAGGAAAGGGCTCTGAAGCTCAGGAATGTCGGCGGCACGCAGTTCTCTCGTTTCCTGTGCAGCCGGAGGAAGCCCAGAGCCGGCTTCCTGTGTCTGGGACCCTCTTTGAGAGGGTGGGAGGAGAGGGCGGCAGTTTCAGGGTGCTGTGGGCAAGGAAGCCTTGGATTCTGCCTTGGTGGCATCAATGAGAATGTGGGTCAGTGGTCCTGGTGCCTTTAAAGACTGGATGCTTTTTGAGTTGAAAGCAAGGCCTCCACCAGGGGTCTGAGCTAAGGAGGTAGAGGCATACACACACCCCGAGGCCTGGGGGCTGCATTTCGCGAGTGCAGCTGAACAGTTTATTTAGAAATGTCTGCCCTCCTGTTCTTTCTCCCTTAACATATTTATATTGGAGGCCATGTTGAATTTAACTACAAATTGTTTCTTACAATGTGCATCAACTATGGAATGAATGTTTCTATTTCTATTGATTACTTATGTTACTCAGTTTTAAAACCAATAAAGCATTTAAAATAATAATAATAATAATAATAATAATAATAATAATAATAATAATAATACAACATCCATTTTCCTCCAAGGAGCTCAAGGTGGCGTATGTAGAATCATAGAATAATAGAGTTGGAAGAGACCACAAGGGCCATCCAGTCCAACCCCCTGCCAAGCAGGAAATGTGGTGGTTCTCCTCCCTTTTCCATTTCATCCTCAAAACAACCCTGGAAGGTAAGCTAGGCTGAGAGGCTGTGACTAGCCTGAGGTCGTCCAGATTGGGTTTTGCAGCCGAGTGGAGATTCGATCTCTCGTCTCTTGGGACAGCTCAGTAGGAGGAGCACGAGGCTCCTAGGCCCTGCCTCACAGGGTTGTTTTGCGGATAAAACCGGGGGGGGGGCGGCGGCAAGGAGAACAACACAGGTCACCTTGAGCTCCTTGGGAGAAACGGCAGGATGGAAACGTTATAAAATACAGGTGAAACTCGAAAAACTAGAATACTGTGGAAAAGTCCATTTATGTAAGCAATTGTTTTCATTAGCTACTGGAGTTTAATATATGAGATAGACTCATGACATGCAAAGCGAGATATGTCAAGCCTTTGCTTGTTATAATTGTGATGATTATGGCGCACAGCTGATGAAAACCCCAAAGTTGAAATTGTTAATTTGGGGTTCTCATCAGCTGTACGCCATAATCATCACAATTATAACAAATAAAGGCTTGACATATCTCGCTTTGCATGTCATGAGTCTATCTCATATATTAGTTTCACCTTTTAAGTTGAATTACTGAAAGAAATGAACCTTTCCACCATATTGTAATTTTTCGAGTTTCAGCTGTAGATAATTCATAACTGCAAAAAAGAACCAAGCACAGCTAGAACTGCCTCCGGGGGGGGGGGTCGCATGTCAACTGGCTGAGAAACAGAGTTTTGGTTACCTTCCTGCTCTGCTTGCTGCTGCCTAAGTGGGACTCTTTGGCGTCTCTTAGCACCAAACGAGTTCCTTCTTCCAGTTTCTCCCCTCCCCGCATCATCCCCAAGGAGCAGTCTGGGGCCACACTGGGCGTCCTATAGCAACCGACTGCCCACTTTGATGGATGAAGCCAAGTTGCTGGGGGGGAGGGAAGTTGGATGGGGGGGGTGTCGGCGGGGCTCCTCCCCTTTGCTGCAAGGAGAAAGGAATTTGCCATGTGCCTGACCAAGCCCAACAGGAAGCTGCATGGAGGCTGATAACACTTCCACCCTTCCCAGGCTCTGCCAAGAATAGGGCTGGAAACAAGAGGACTGCAGCCAGAACCCAAGGAGATAAACAACTGATCTTGGGCTTTCAGGAGAAGCAGCAGAGCTCTCTGGGCCTGCAGAATGCTGCTCACTGAAAGGGAGGGTGTAGTAGCTTCTTTAAAAAAAAAAAACAACGCAAAAAGGGTGGGCAACTCTTACTGCAGTCAGGCTGGCACTGAAAAGCGTTAGGTATGATGCTAAGTCCAGTCTGGTATGGTTTGCAGACCCTGCCAAGTGCCCCTGTTTTCCAGGGAAAGTCCCGGGTTTACAGAAGCCGCCCCAGTTTCTGATTTGATCCCGGAATGTCCTGCTTTTCCTTAGGAAGTTCCTCTTTTTCAATGAGAAATGTTGGAGGGGGGGGTATGGGTTTGATATGGCCAGCTATGCCTTTGCAAGTTATCAAGCAAGAGAGGCTTCTTGAGGGGCAAGGGGTAGACACTGGCCAAGTCCCCAAACAAGAAGTAAGATTCTCAGGAAGACCAACAGTCATGTGGTTCCCCGCCTGCCATTATGTCACAGAATCCCAGGACTGCAGAGCTGGAAGGGACCCTGGAAGTACAGGGAACCTTGGGAGGAAGCGACCAGGTACTCCTAGGTTTCATCATACACAGGCAAGAAGGGAAAGCCGAGTGTAGTCAGAAAACACACTCCGGACTTGAAGGAGGTCGGTTTCAAAAAGCCCAAAGGAACTACTGTACTGGGTGAAAGTCCTAAGGTCAGAAATACTCCGAGAGGAGTCCAAGATGGATGGGAGCTTCTTGAAGGCAAAATTTTGAAGGCACAAAGGCGGACCAACAAGAAATATAGGTGGGAGGAACCTGAAGAAACTGGCGCGGCTGCAGGGGAAGAAGAAAATTATTTGTAACCTGCCTTGCGAGCCTGAGTTCATTCCGAGCTTTGGCCCACCTGTCCTTCTCCCTGAAACTGTTGACGGCTTGTGTATACTCTTCCTTTCCCCTTTCTTCTGTTTCTTAAACGTGCCCCTCTTAAATCTCAGCTCAGCTGTAAGCTCATTATGCAGCTACCTTGATTCATGTGACGGCAGGATGGAGGGCTCAAGGTCAAACAGGAATATTTTAATAATAATAATAATAATAATAATAATAATAATAATAACAATAATAACAATAATAACCTTTAATTAATTAATTTTATTGGTTGCTCTTTTCCCATGGCAACTCATAAACTTATATTTTAAGCAAAGCAAACAAACATAAGGTAAAGGGACCCCTGACCATTAGGTCCAGTCGTGTCCGACTCTGGGGTTGCGGCACTCATCTCGCTTTATTGGCCGAGGGAGCCGGTGTACAGCTTCCGGGTCATGTGGCCAGCATGACTAAGCCGCTTCTGGCGAACCAGAGCAGCGCACAGAAACGCTGTTTACCTTCCTGCCAGAGTGGTACCTATTTATCTACTTGCACTTTGACGTGCTTTCAAACTGCTAGGTTGGCAGGAGCTGGGACCGAGCAACGGGAGCTCACCCCATCGTGGGGATTCGAACCGGTGACTTTCTGATCAGCAAGCCCTAGGCTCAGTGGTTTAAACACACATATGCATACATTAAAACCAGCATAAACACCCTGTTACATTAAACCATCCCATTGCAAAAAAAAAAGAGGCCATAGAGAAGTTAAAAGTAGAAGGCCTGGTTAAAAAGGAATGTTTTTGCCTTGCCTGGCACCTACAGATATGCAATGAAGGTGTCAGAAGAGCCTCCCTGGGTAGAGCAAACAGGGAGCCACCACTGAGAAGGCCCAATCTCGTCTTGCTGCCCTCCAGACTTCCCACGGAGGACGCACATGAAGAAGGGCCTCAGATGATGATGGCAGGGTCCGGGTTGGTTTGTACGGGTCCTAAGCAGTTTAAGGCTTTATAGTTCCAAAACCTGCATTTTGAACTGAGCCTGGAAACTAATTGGTAGCCTGTGAAGTCAGGCCAGGATGGGTATCATGTGCCCAGACCGTCTTTCACCAGTGAGCCAGCTCTCTCTCTCTCTCTCTCTCTCTCTATATATAAATATCTCAGCATATGCATACCCCAATGCTCTAAGAGCAGCTATTTAACAGCAGCTACTCCCCCCTGAATTCCCTCCAGGCATGAAAAATAAAATAGGACATGTCATATTGGATCTGAGTCAACGTTGGCCTAACCCAGCGCTCTGTCTCCGGCAGCAGTTAGCCAAGCGTTCCCTTGGGAATCTCATGAGGAGGACGAGGCGGAGGAAGAGTCTCCATCTCTCCCTCCACTCGTTTCCCCTTTTTTCTAATAAAAGCTGTCCTTGCAGGCGGCTGCCACCCCTGTGGCAATGAGTTCTTTAGGCTTCACAGGCACCGGGTTAGAAGAAGACGCTCTCTGCCCGGTGCCTGAGCTGCTAGCGCATTTCACATTCAGACTATGCAACAAGGTCACGCGTGGAGAAGGGTGCAGCGACTCCCGGGAAGCCCCTCAAGCTATTTTGCAACCCGCCTTGCGGGGGGAGCTGGTGCGAATGTGATGGGGGGGTACATACGCAGTGGGAGAGCCCAGACACCCAGAAAACACCACCAGGCTAGGAGGAACTAAATGTTCTGGCTCTGGATAAGGCAAGTTTCATTGGTTCATTGGCTCCCCCCCCCAACCAAGGAAAAACCAGAAGGCCACTAAACCCCCTTTTCTTCTTTCAATTATTTCCAAAACCCATGGAAAAGCAGAAACAGATCGCTTCTGCGCAGCTGTAAACGCTCGCCCCCCCCCCCCCCCCACACACTTGCGCAAACTAAACTATGTTTCCACCCCCCCAACCCCAACCCCCCCGGCAATGTTCTTTCCCCCCCAACCCTATGAGAACAACATTCCACCCGGCACATTCCTTCCAGAAGGGGGGGATTATGGCATTTTTCTACGGGGCGAGACCCGCAGCTGCCATGTTGGAAGGTCCGGCCCTCGCGCCTTGACATCTGGCCAGACTGGAAGAGGCCGGACGGAGGCTAGGCGTTTAATAAAAAGGCAGCGGTGCCCCCCCCCCAGGGAAGCCGACCTCTCTCCTGGAAGAGGGGAGGCGTGTCTGGGCTACCTCCAAAAACACACGGCCACCAGCACCGTCACGGGGGGGGGGGGACTTGGGTAGAACGTAGCAGAAGGGGGCATCGCGGGACTCCACTGGTTCAACTCCGTGCCTTTGACCTGCAGGATTTGAACTTCATGCAGTATCTGTCCTGTGTGGTTTTTTTTTTTTTTAAGAGTCATTCCCTTTGTGCTTTGGAATGCCCTGCCTATTGACATTAGGCAGGCCCCATTGCTGTACCTGGACAGCAGCAGCAGCGGGAAAGGCTGGCTGTTGCTAAGTCGCAGATGTTGTAAAAGGCAGCTGGGGTGTGTTATCTGTGTGTCCTACGTGCATGGGAAAAGCTGTGTTTTGCACGCAGAGAAGGCCTCGGGTTCAAGTTCTGGCATCTCTGGGTAGGGCTGGGAGAGAGAACCCTGCCAGTCAGTGCAGAAGAGAGGCGAGCGCAAGGCAGCGCCCTGCATCCTTAAGCTCACCTTCAGTCCAGCTTTCATGGATCGACGCCTTCTGCCTGAACTTCTCGGCCAAGTGGTCCAGCCTCTCCATCCTCCGGATCTCGTTCAGCAGCCACTCTTCGTAGCCTTTCTCGGCCTGCTCCAAGTGCTGCCAGCCATTATTGATGTCCTGGGGAGGTTTTTTTTGGGGGGGGGAAGAGGGCATTGTAACACGGTTGCACTTTCACCTCATTTCTCAACTCAGGCAACCTCCCCCCCCCCCGCGGCTGTGGACACATCTAAGAACTTAAGGAAGAGTTGTCTGGATCAGGCCAATGGCCCACCTAGTTCAGCATCCTCTTCTCAACAGTGGCCAACCAGATGCCTGTGGGAGACCACTCCCCTCCCGTGGCACCCAGCAACCGATCTCGAGAAGCATCGCTGCTTCCAACTGTGGATGCAGAGCACAGCCGTCATGGCTGGTACCTGCCGACAGCCCTCTCCTCCATGAATTTGTGTAACCCTCTTTTAAATCCATCCAACTGGTGGTCATCACTGCCTCCTTTAAATATGCACAGCACAAAGAAGTATTTTCCGTTATCTGTTCTGAAGCACCTACTTTTTTAAAAAAGATGACATTGCAGAACTCACGTTCCATAATGTGTTTCTTTAATATATACAGTCGTGCCTTGGTTCTCAAATGCCTTGGGACTCGAACGTTTTGGCTCCCGAGCGCCACAAACCCGGAAGTGAGCGTTCCGTGTTTGCGAATTTTATTTGGAACCCGAACGTCCGACGGGGCTTCCGATTGGCTGCAGGGAGCTCCTGCAGCCAATCGGAGGCTGTGCCCTGGTTTTCGAACGTTTTCGGAAGCTGAACGGACTTCCGGAACGGATTCCGTTCGAAAACCAAGGTACGGCTGTATATATAAACCACCCTAAGCAAACAAGAAGTGAAACACACCAAGACAAACACATCAGTTCCGCTTAATAGCTTCTAATAGCATTTCTGAAAATTGTTCTAATTGCCTTGCTTGCACGCCCATTGGGATTGACTAGGGAACGGAAGGCAGGTGAGTTGGGGAAGAGATGTAGGCTGAGCATAACAAATCCTCCTAGGACTTCTGCCTGTCTTATCTGGGGGTCCACTGGGCCCTCGCTTAATCTTGCAGGCACACACACTCGTAAACACAGAGAAAGGGGCTGTAGGTAGCTACTGGATGACCACCCCCTGCTCCCGACAACCTGGTGTCTTCCTGCTGTTTTGGACTCCAAGCCGGCTGGGACCGATGGAGCCTGAAAGAGCTGGAGGGCAGCAGGTTAGGGAAAAGGCTGCTCTGGAAGAGGAACCTGGCTGCACATGCCACTGAGTTCTTGTTGATTCAGTAATACATTGTCACAGCAACCTTAACGACTTGGAAGGTAGGTCAGCGTCCGCATATGGCAGATTAAAGGGAAGAAAGGATGGGGGAAACACCCGGTTTGATTCTGGCTCTCTGGTGGCATTTGCAGCCAAAGTGAGATTTGACATTCGCTCCAGCCCAATTGCTCTGTTGGCCCAAAGCTGAACCAATTTTGACTCTGGAGGCGCAGGGCACCCACCAACACCACCTGGAGCTCCGATCCGCGACTCTATCGGTCCCCTTCCGCTTTTTTAAGCAGGCACACTCACCGAGACCATCTTCCCCTCGGAGGGCATGAAGGCCGGCCGGTTGCTTAGCCGCAGCTTGGTCTGCAAGGTGTTGAAGTTGATCTCCAGCTGGCACTTCTCCTGCACCTTGGGGGGCTTGTGAACCCGCCGGTAGTCGCGGAAATCCTCCAGCTTCTGCTGCATCTCCTGGATGGTCTTCTGCGGGACGCGGTTCTCCAGCCAGGGGATGGTGCGCTGAATCCACTCCAGCAGCTGAGGATCGGATTGGCGGGATGGAGGAGAGAGACGGGGTCAACGACAGCGAGGACAACAGCCCCAGGGAGATAGTGGCTCCCCACCGCCCTCCTCAAAAGCCCAGGCACCACCCGCTACATGCCCAGTTCCTGCACTCTGCTCAGCCAGTTACGGCAACCAGAATTCCATCTACGGTGGCCAGAGTGGGACAAGACTGCTCCACGGAACAGCTCTCACATAAGAACCTTAAGGACAGCTGAGTGGCAAATTGCAGTCCAGCATCCTGTTCTCGCAGTGACGAGCCATATGCTTGCAGGAAACCCAGAAGGAGGGTCAGAAGAAGGGGAGGAGTTTGGATTTGATATCCTGCTTTATCACTACCCGAAGGAGTCTCAAAGCGGCTAACATTCTCCTTTCCCTTCCTCCCCCACAACAAACACTCTGTGAGGTGAGTGGGGCTGAGAGACTTCAAAGAAGTGTGACTAGCCCAAGGTCACCCAGCAGCTGCATGGGGAGGAGTGGAGACGCGAACTCGGTTCACCAGATTACGAGTCTACCGCCCTTAACCACTACACCACACTGGACAGAGCATGACTGGTCTCTCCAGCCGGTGGCTTCCAGTAACTGGTGTTCGGAAGCATGGCTGGCTCTGATCCTGGAGGCAGAGCACAGCCATCACGGCTAGCAGCCGTCGACAGCCTTATCCCCGCCCCCATCCGGATGCCACAATCTTTAGGGAGGTCTGGCAGCCTCGGTGCTCGCCCCATGGGACCCCCACGGCCACACGCACGGGGAAGGGGGCCTGCCCGCACTCACGTCGGAAGCCAGCTTCTCGTAGTCTTCCATCAGGTGCTCGTTCTCCTGGTTCACGGCCAACACTTTGCAAATCCGGTTTGCAGCCGTCTCAGCCTGCAGGGGGTATTTTTTGGGGGGGGGGAAGAGGAGGGAAAACCAACAGGGAGGAAATGGTGGTACGAGAAACGAGCAGGCAAATAAACACATGGAAACAACAACGGCAACAGAACGGCCTGGAGTCGAGGCACAGCGTGGAAAGGAGGCGGCGAGACAGAACAGCCCTGCAGAGCCCACCAAGTGCAGCCGCAGGCAGGCAGAGCATGGCTTCGAAGAAAAGCCGGGGGGGGCGGGTCAATAGATTCTTGTGGCGTACCCAAGCATTGCCTGCGCAGGTCTTGTCCCCTGTCATAACCCACCCTTCCGTAACCGCCAGGATAAGAACTTATTTATGGACAAGGCAGCTAACACTCTAGCCCTGCAGTTACTGGTGCAAGTTACGAGTTAGGCCTGAGGTTCGCAGACCCGTCAGACTTCTGTGCTTTTGAGTACGGCTGAAGTTCCTATGGAAAGGGGTGACCTAGCCAACCTCCCTTGGAGCTAAGCACAAGCTGGCTCTTCCGTTGCGTTTCATACTCCGCAGATGATGGTAGCCCGGTTTGGATGCACGCATCTCAGCGTGCCAAGCCAAGGCAAATGTCCTTCCCTTCTCCGTTCACTGTGCGTAGCAATGACAGCACACCCTCAGCTAAGTAGCCATGGTTTCCCATTAAGTCTGAGCCGGAAAAAATAATAAAAAATAATGATTGGAATACAGAGGGGATGGTTTCAACTTGGTTCCAATCCGGGTAACCATGGTTTCCTGGTTCAGGATGAATGGGGAAACCATGGTTAAATTAACCGGGGAAGCACCAAATTGCAGTGGAGGGAGGGAGGGAGGGAAGGAGAGGAGAGGAGAAAGGACGGAGCACATGGGTGCAAGGGACACACGTACCTCGGCTTAATAAGCCAAGAGAGGTACGTCTGAACCAGATCGCCATGTTCTTATCTAGGATTTGGCATCTACGGAAGAGGTTTAGATCTACCGCTTGTCTTTACTACAGTACAGGTTTCAGTAACGTTATGTCTATTACGTTTAGTCGTGGTTTTCCTGTCTTTCATTTCTTTGCGATGTGCTCTACAGATTTTCAGCAGCTTGTTTTTTGGGGGGGAGCTCTTATCTCCCCGAACATCATGAACGTTTCGTTTCAATCAATACTGGGCGTTCCTAAACAGCACAACCCAGTCTATCCTTATCAGTACTATTTCATGTTTTCTAACTGGCCTTTCTGATAAAAGAGAGCGCTCAGACCAGCTTTCATCAACCCAAAAAAACACAACCAGGTAAAAAAAAAAAAAACAGAGAGAAGTGACAGTTACAGAAATATTTTTCTTTAAAGGAAAAAAAAAGCATAATAGCAGTGGTAAAATATTTTTAGAAAATCAGTTACACACACACACACACACACACAAAGCCTCTGGAACAAGCAGGGGCGGCCCTATCTTATTAGAAAGCGGGGGGGGGGGAGGGTAACACAGAAGCCATGGGAATGGGGGGAAAGTCAAGAGATCGAGTACCTTGCAAGGAGCAGAGAGAGTCCAAGGGGAGGAGATGGAAGCCAGACATCAACAGAAAGGGTGGAGAGGGTCTACAGAAGGACGGGCAGAGGGAGAGAGCCATGGAAGAAATGAGTTGCCAACAGAATAGGATATTCAGAGGAAAATAAATATATATATATTTGCTCTACTAGGAGAAAGAGAGAGGAAGAGAGAGGAAGAGGATAAGCTGCACATTCGATGGCAAGTGTGGGGAACCTTTGGCCCTCCAGATATTGCTTAACTACAATTCCACTGCAATGTATTCTATTTTTAAATGGAAGTTAGAACCAACATGGCAATCGGTCCGTGAGATCCGTCAAAGGAAGTGGCAGAAGGTGAAACACTCTGTATAGGGGAGAATTCTCTTATTTAACCACGCAACAGTTAAGAGGTGGTGCTACCCACTGGTGCTGCTGTAAAGGCATTTTTCTAGGATGGTTTTGAGATGCGGGGGGGGGGGGTACAGCACGAGTAAAATAATAATAATAATAATTTTATTGTTTATACCCCACCCACCTGGCTGGGTTTCCCCAGCCACTCTGGGCAGCTTCCAGCAAAATAAAATAAAAAATAAAAAAATGTCAGACATTAAAAACTTCCCTGAACAGGGCTGCCTTCAGGTATCTTCTAAAAGTTGTGTATTTCTTTATCTCCCTGACATCGGATGGGAGGGCGTTCCACAGGGAGGGCGCCACTGCCGAGAAGGCCCTCTGCCTGGTCCCCTGTAACTTTACTCTGGTTGCCTGTAAATTTAAGGCATCCAGGGTCTGTAAAATTGTACAGAAGCCTTGCCGAGCTCCAGCTGTTTTGGACCACACTGCCGCCGCCAGCCTCAGCCTGCATGACAAATGATCGCAGGTGACGGGGAATTGGGGGGGGGGAATGTTGTCTCTTAGGAATCAAGGGCTGGAGGTCACCACGGACCTCAAACACTTCCCTGTGCAGCTTTGCCAGTGTGCTGCAAGCAAGGCGCAAACTTCAGGCTTGGAAGAAGATTCGCTTGGCCTTTTCACCAGAGCCCTGAAGCTGACCAGCTGGAGGCAAGATTTTAAAAAACGGGGGCACGGAGTCCATTTCGTACTGATGGAACCAGACGCTGGCACAACCTGTGGCACAATGGCGCCAGAGTGGAGAGACCTGGGAGATGAGTGTTCAATCCCCCACTCAGCCATCAGGCTCACTGCGTGAAAAGTGGGCCAGTCACTGCCTAACCTGCCTCGCAGGGTTGTTGTGAGATCGGAGAGGGGGAAAGGTGGGATACAAACGCAACAAATAAGTAAATAAGGACATTTTTAAAAAATGTGAGTTACTACACATCAGGAATTCTAGCAGTCTAATTCAGTTGGGGGAGGGTGGACACGCAATGCTTTTTTCCCTTGGTGTTTTGCTATTGGGAGTCGGAAACTCTTGCTGATCGGTGATCTGCGGCAGATCGTCTGGCAATCCTGTCCTACCTTGTCCCCAAACCCCCACTGCAAACCGGCGTTCCCCAAAGGCGGTGCCGACGGGAGATGTTAAGATACGATTTCTTTATTGTCATTGTACAAGTACAACGTTGTACAGGTGCAACGAAACTGGATGCCATCCCATAAAAACAGCACAAAAAACAGCACAAAAAAAGAAAACACATTGTCAGCCACACATGCACATACGTACACACCCATCACAACTCTCCAAGGTCATATTATCTGGTTACAGCATTTAAGATGGTTATAGCTCTTGGGTAGAAACTATTCTTCAATCTATTTGTTCTTGATCTAATTGTTCTATATCTCTTGCCCGAAGGCAGTGGCGCAAAAAGACTGTATCCCGGATGAGATGGATCCTGTAAAATATCGTTTGCTTTTTTAAGGCAACGGGAACTGTATAGCTCTTCCAAAGATGCTGGGTTGGGGCAGCGAAAAGGCTGCACAGAAGTGATTTGAGGTGGCTTCTGCAGCAGGGTTGACAGCCATCTGTCAGAAATGCTTTGATGGTGTTTCCTGCTTGGCAGGGGGTTGGACTGGATGGCCCTTGTGGTCTCTTCCAACTCTATGATTCTATGACCCCACAGTCTTGATTTAGGAAAGTGCAGGAGGCTGTTTGTTGGTTTGCTAAATATATATATATATATATATCTATGGGGTGCAGCGGCTCGGCCTGGGCTCCTCGGTCCACTAATTCAGCATGCTCCCAGACAGGCTTCCCAAACAACTTGGAGTCCGTGAACACACACACACACACACACACACACACACACAGAGGCATGCCGAAGAGAAAGCAGTTACAAGGCGGATAATCAATCCCAGCTGATGGAGAACATGCCAGCTGAGCTCCAAAGCCTGGGATCAGACACAAAGGACAATCATAAAAAAAGAGATTGGCAAGGCTATAAATTCACACAGTCCAACTCCCCGCAAACACACATCCCAAGGGGGAGGGCCCACTTGCAAACGCAGCACCACGGGTGCAATCAAGTTCAGGCTTTTATAGACGAAGGAAGAGAATGACCCCTCCTCGCCGGCTGGAATACGCAGGGCGGTTTGCTGGCCAGCGAAAGGGGGCTCCGCTCCCTGCCTATAAAGGATTTACACGTTCGGAGCCAATAAATTAACGCCAGCCTTTAATGGAAAACACTTGGCTGAAGCTCGGTGGCAGATCTAACATGCTTAAGGTTTTTTGGGGGGGGAGGGGAGAAACCAGCTACAGAAAAACCCACACATAAGACAAGCATGCCTTTTTAAAAGCATCCATCGGGGGTGTTTTGGGTGAGGTCATTTCTCTCCCCGTGTTAGGCATGGCTCTTTTGCCTTCCATGCTGAGCGAAGCTTCCAGGTCTCGCTGGCAGCCAGATGCAGGCAGGGAAAACTTCTCCTTCTTTTTTTAAACGTAGAGACGTTTCCTGCAAGCTAGCTCCCTCGTGCAACCTGAGAGTCTGTCCAGAGCCGCCGGTAAAGCCCGATGACTTTTTTTGCCGGGCGGTCGTCGGAAATGGCCAGAAGGATCCAGCCGTTTTCAGGCGTCTCCCCACCCACCAAAGACGCTCATCTGACCACATCCACGGCTTTCTAGTGTTCCGGCTCTGTGGGTTTTTATTCCTCTGCCCTTTCTTTTAAATAGATTTGCCGCGGCAACATTTCCTTTCCTCTGTTCCAAAGTGATTTGCGATTTTAATATTGTGTTACTGGTTGCATCCTTTTTTGAGGATTAAAAAATAAAATAAAAAATCCCAGCGAGCTACCCAGAGAACATTAGCGATAGGGCAGCCTACAAACTGCATTAATAACAAATAAAAATGGATGTTTGCTGGGGTCTGCAGCCATCAGGGACCGCCAGACTCCTCTGAGTGCAGGCTTGAGCTTTCCTTCCTTTGAGCCTTACAAACCAGGGGCTTCGCTGGCCTGTCACTGATTTGGGGGAAATGGATTACCGTATTTTTCCATGTATAAGACTAGGGTTGGTTTTTTTTTTAACCAAAAAACTAGGTTTAAAATTGGGGCTCGTCTTATACACGGGTAGTGCTGAGGGGTGTTTTCCTAATTTGGAGTCCCCAAGGCTTGCTGATCAGAAGGTCGGCGGTTCGAATCCCCACAACGGGGTGAGCTCCCGTTGCCCACCTAGCAGTTCGAAAGCACGTCAAAGTGCAAGTAGATAAATAGGTACCGCTCCGGCGGGAAGGTAAACGGCGTTTCCATGCGCTGCTCTGGTTCGCCAGAAGCGGCTTAGTCATGCTGGCCACATGACCCGGAAGCTGTACGCCGGCTCCCTCGGCCAGTAAAGCGAGATGAGCGCTGCAACCCCAGAGTCGTCTGCGACTGGACCTAATGGTCAGGGGTCCCTTTACCTTTACCTTTAAGCTATGAAAATAACTGGCAGCCACCACCTCTTAACCTGGCCTACATCTTAGGGTTGCCAAGAGGATTTATTTACTTATTTTTTAAAGGGAGGGAGCCACCGCCAAAGACCGGGAATGCTTTCAGGAAATTAAACATTGGCAGCCTGACACACGAACCAGAGGTGATGCATCTTGCAGAAATGCAAGAAGGCATTTGATACGGAAGAACGGAGGTTAACCTTCCCATAAAACTACTCTGTTGGTCTCTAAGGTGCTATATTATAATTTTTAAATTCTTTTGGAAGGATTCTTTTAAAGGCTTTCTTAGATCTTTTAACCTTTTTGAAGACTTGATTCTTTTAAAGGAGTTTTTAGGTTTTTAAGAAGAGTCTTTTTAACTATCTTTTTTTAAAAAAAGAATTGTTTTAATTTATTCTTCCCAGAAGCAAAACGTCAACTGAGAAGCCCAGAAATCTGGCCAGGGGGACAGGAATGAAGGAAGCTAAAAGCCAGAAGTGTAGGTGGGGAGGGCAGGGAGTTGTCGTCGGTGGTGGTGCCTAAGGCGAGGAGTTCTGCATAGCCTGAGAGGCAGGGAGACCCCTGCAGACGCCGGCTTGGAAGACAGATCTCCCACCTTCCCAGCTCTGTGCAATGGTGGCAACAGGCTTGTTTATAATCCAGAGCAGAGGGGAGGGAGGAGAGACGGGATTGGGTTGGGATGCAGAAGAGGGGCACGCACTCACTGCACAAAAAGGGGGAAAAGCTAGATCAGAATTCTGCACCCGAAAATTGGAACTTCTGCAACCTGCATAAAATATGCAAAGCAGGCAAGCTGACATTCCTAAGTACCGTATTTTTCCGCATATAAGACTATATCAGTTTAAAATTGGGTGTCGTCTAATACATGGATAGTGCATAATTTCTGTATTTGGAGTCTCCCAAAATAGGGGTCGTGTTATACACAGGGGTGTATTACATATGGAAAAATACGGTATATATTTCACCATTTACTCGGCTTCTGTCAGGCAGGAGAAGCGCAGGACTGCAGGCAATGTGGACTTGCAAATCCACCCAGAAGTCAGAGGATGGCAAGTTTTTTTTGCCGGGGATTCCCCAAACAGAGCCAAGCTTTCAAAACAATAAGGACTAGGAGCTTGCTTCTGTTAGGATTTTTTAAAAAGAGCTAAAGCTCTTGGGGTGTTACAGTTCGCATTCAGTTCACCTATCCTGCCCTTTCATATTAGGATGGAGACATCAGGAAAAGCACTGAACAACTCTTGAGTATCACTGCAGAGGAATGTCGTTCATTGCTGCAGAACAGCCAGTGACCTTCGGCTGTTTTTGACTACAACTCCCATCATCCGTAGCCCCCGCCGGCTGGGGCAGATGGGAGTTGTAGTCCAAAACATCAGGAAAGCATCAGGCTGGGGGAAAGGCTGCAGTGGGGCACACAACACATTCAGAGGAGCTACCTACCTCGTTGAGAACTCAGCTCAGGGACCGTTCCCAGTTCAGCCCCAGAATATGCGAACTCATGCAAGAACACCTGTGGCTAAATCAAAAACTTCGGAGCAGCCTTTGACAAACTGCTGCCTGGCACTGGTGGGAATTGTGGCCCAACAGGGCAGCAGGTTGGCAAAGGGTACTGATGACTGAGGCTATCAACCAGGTTTTGCTCCCAGCTACAGAACAAGCCCTGTGCAGGGAGGAGACCTATCGGCCAAGCCTGTACGGCCTTTTTTTCCCCCCGACCAGAAGGTGATTATTTCAAGGAAGACTTGCTGGCTATGGTCCTGGAGGTCTCTCCAGAAAGCCAATGCCAAGCCCTGGAAACTCCATGTATACCGTATTTTTCGCTCAAACTGCGGGAGGCAGTGAAGGATAGGCGTGCCTGGCGTGCTCTGGTCCATGGGGTTACGAAGAGTCGTACACGACTGAACGACTGAACAACAACAACAGGACGCACCTCATTTTTAGAGGAGGAAACAAGGGAAAAAATATTTTTCTGGTTTTCCTCTAAAAGCCCTGTTTTTTTGAGGATCAGCTAAAAGTTTTGCAGCTTTTTTTGCAAAGGGAAAAGCCCTTTTTTTTGAGGATCAGCTAAAAGTTTTGCAGCTTTTTTTGCAAAGGGGGAAAAGCAAAGAGGAAAAGCCCCATTTTTATGGGGTTCAACTCACATTTCTGAAAAATCTTAAGGAAAGGGAGCCAGTTTCTACTGTTTCCAGACAGATAATCTAATCAGCCAGTCACATGTCGCTGGGGAAACAAACAACCTCCCTCTGCAGCACATTCAACAATGGAGGGCGGGACTCTTATCTCTCTCCCGATCTCTTGCTGATCAGCTGCTGAGCGGGGTCCTTTCAACACCCCCTTTTCTCTTTGTAAAATAAAAAGCACAATCTGCTTTTGGCCCCTGGGCAATTTAGCTCCAGGGACCACCATTCGCTCCATAAGACGCACAGGTATTTCCCCTTACTTTTTAGGAGGGAAAAAGTGTGTCTTATGGAGCGAAAAATGTATACAGCTAGGAACAGAGCTGCACAGTATTCTGGCAGAGGTGACATTTAAAGCAAATCTAGAAGTTGCTCCTCGCCTGGAGAATTTTCGTGGGGAGCCAGAAGGGTTTCAGTCTCGCAGGGGGCTTGATGCATCCCTAGCTTATCGCCTGGATTTTTAACGGGGGGGGGGGGATTCAAAGCCACTCTGCCTTCCGGCCTAGTTGACCCTCCGCAGGCATGCCCTTTCATGCACATATAAACCCTGTGCTCCGGGAAGTGGATGAGGAACATGTTAGGAGCAGCTTAGATTTTTCAGGTACCATTAAAAGCAACAGCAGCAGCAGCAGCAGCAGCAGCAGCAGCAGCAGACAGCCCCGCCCAGGCAAAGCTCACCTTCTGAGCCCCAGAGAAAGCGTGATAGAAGCAGGAGACGTAGGTCATGATAGCCTTCTCATCGGGCCTGAGCGTGCCTACAATATCTGCGCGGGAGGAAAGAGAGAAAAAAAAAGGGAAGCAGAGTCAAGGGCACAATGCAAGATCCTCCCGGATCCCCCTCTGGCATGCAGCAGAGGAGGGGTGGAGGCAAGCCTCTGCTCCGGACAGGGACCCAAACCTCAGCTGGGACAGGGCTCTGCGGAAATAAAGGCTGCCCTTGATTCGGTCAGCCCTGCAAACTCTCCAAGATACATCTCCAAAGGACTCTCTCTGTTCTGCTCCCAAGAGCTCTTAGGACTGCAAGGCAACTGGTTCGCTGTGCAATTCTGTGCCTCTTTACTCAAAAGGAAATGCTGGTGTGTTCGACGGGGCTTGCACCCTAGGGCAGTGTTTTTCAACCATGTTCCGCAGCACACTAGTGTGCCGCGAGATGTTGCCTGGTGTGCCGTGGAAAAATTACTTTATATATAGTCAATATAGGCACAGAGTTAATTTTTTAACATTTTCTAATGGTGGTGTGCCTCGTGATTTTTTTCATGAAACAAGTGTGCCTTTGCCCAAAAAAGGTTGAAAAACACTGCCCTAGGGAGTGTATTTACGATCAACCAAAGCCTCAGTCGATGCATCGGTGGGGCTGCCCAATTTTAACTGGTTGAGCTTAAGAGTTCATGGGTTCCCTTGTTTATTTCGGTTCCCGCGTGTTACTGTAATAACGAAAGGAAGAGCCACCGGCCGCCTCTCCTACTCCTTTGATTAAATCACAAGTTCTTGCATTTCCTTCAGCCTCTCCAAAGGGCATCTGAAGTGAGGCTTTGCAAATATATTCCAGAAGTACAACGGACGCTCGGGTTGCGAAAGTGACCCGTGCGGGAGGAACGTTCGCAACTCGCAGCGCCACGTCTGTGCACGCACAGGTCGCGATTCGGCGCTTCTGAGCATGTGTGAGCCCCGAAACCCGGAAGTAACCTGTTCCGGTACTTCCAGGTTCAGCGCGGTGCACAACCTGAAGCGGCCGTAGCCCGAGGTATGACCGTACAGGAAAACAAATATATCTGAACATAATTTGCACATCCACTGGTAAGAAGGTGGGTGATTAATCCATGAAAATGCTGACTGCATGGCAGTCCTCCCTGAAACTCTGCAGACCAAGTGGCTTCGACTCCATTCGTTGGGAGTCTTCCAAATAATATTTGAAAGTAAAGAGATTTGTGGCTCGTGCTGAACCCTGGATGTCAGACTGCCTTAAGCACACCCTGAACTAGCTGAGGTTTGGGTTCCCGTTGTTCTGCCAGTAGCTGCCCTCGGCATGAGAAGTCAGGAGAGCAACAGGGCGCTGGAAGGAAGAGGAGCTGTTAACAGGAGAGTCTCAGCCACGTCTGGTACCTTCTGAGCGCCAGAGAAGGCATGGTAGAAGCTGGAGACATAGGTCATAATGGCCTTCTCATCGGGCCGGGCCGTGTTGACAATGTCTGAAAAGCGAACAAGAAGCATTAACGATACCAGGAGGCAAAACTCTCCCCCGCCCCCCGTTCCTTGATGATCTGCTGGTTCTAGCAAAATCTGCCACAGCTCTGATGTCCACCTGTAGGCAAAGATTTAGCCCGGGGAAAGTTAACGCCAAGAAGTCAATGTTACAAGTTACCAAGCGAGCCAGAACTGGAAGTTAAACTTGTCCAACATGGAACTTAAGCCAAGGACCTGAGATTTATATGCTGCACTGTATGCCAGAGCTCAAGGCTGTGCACACAACTGATGTGAAGGTCTATTAAAGGTTGCAGAGTTTTTACGACTTTGCAGTTGCTCCACTTCCTTGCCCTTTCCTCCAAAGAAGAACTTTAAATGCAGAGATTGTGCCAGGCATGTCTAATAAAACTCTGCGGACACCCATTGGAATCTGAGCGCTCCTGGTTTGTTTCGGGGTGCGGCTCCCTCGCCGTGGGGCTTTTTCCGCCCCCATCCCAGGGCATCAGGGAGAAAGACCTACATTATATGTCCAAAGTCCCTTAGAAAGGAATGCCAAGGAAGCAGAACGAAATAGCAACAACAGGGGTTCGCTCCACTATCTGTCAGTCCCATGAACCGAAGGCCACACCAGCATCTGATTGGCCTGGAGCAGGCTGATCCTCCTCCTCGGCTCCATCAAATCACAACCAAAGTTCAAGCTTGGAGCAGCTCGGCAGAACTTCCCCCATGGCTCCTTAAGGAGGCCCATGGCTCGCTTCGGAAACCAGGCATGGGATTTGCCATCCAGAGCAGCGGTGGGGGAACTTTGGCCTTCCAGAGTTTGCTAAACTTCAACTCCCATCATGCCTTGCCATTGACCACAGTTGCTTGAACTGATGGGAGTCATAGTTCAGCAACATCCGGAGGGCAAAAGGTGTCCCCACCCCCACGATCTAGAACCTCAGCAAGATCGGTCAGGCTGAGTCGTGAGCCAGACTCCCCGCCTCCCTGGACCTGGGAAATCTGTCTGCAGACAAATGCAGGCACATCTGCCAGCCTGGCAGGCAGCAATCGGACACACTGCACAGTAAGGTGGCAGAGTCCTGAGCAAAAGAGACTGTATCACTTTGTGTGGAGTAGACTCTTTCTTTTAATACTCCGTGTGAAAGCAAAACTCTCCACGCACCGACCCTCCACAGTACACCAGGGACGAAGGCAGCTGGATAAAACCCCTCCCCAAGTTTTCGACTTTCAGGAAGTCGCGAAGAAGGGGAATGTTTGGAATGCGGCTGCACCGCTCGCAGCCTGAAGCGGTACAGTCCCTTCTGCCTCGGGACTCCGCCGCCTACGATTTCTGCATCGGAGTGCGGCAGATCTGATCGGGCAAGTCACTTTGACCCAGTGGGATTTGGGTTTTGCGATTCGGGTGTGTGCAGAAGTGCAAATCAGCCCGACCGAAGGAGCGGCCGTGACTTTGAGTAAGGCCGTGCTCAACAGCTCTCTTGGGCTTCCACAGCCCAGGCTACTAAGGGAACTGCAGGACGGGGGGGGGTGTACTTCAGTGCCAAGAACCTCTTCCTCTGGGAACTGGTCGCATTGCAGATCCCAGATGCTGTTACGAAATTTGCTTCTTGGAAGCGAACACCCGAGCCCACGCTCCCGAGAGCAGCCTCCAGCTTACCTTCTGCATCCAACATCTTGGGAATGTCGAGGTATTTCTCAGCGACCTCAAAAGCGTTGTTCAGATTCGTGACTGGATCATCCTGGGGAGAAAGGGGAAAGGGGTCGCCAGAGAGGCACAGCTGTTAGAACTGGTGCCGGCCCAAAGCCGAATCGCAACCCTGCCCTGCCAGCTGAAAAGGAACATCTAAAGGAGAAAAGTGTTTCTCTGCCTCCCCCCACCCACCCCACAAGCAGCTTCTGGCGATTTGGTTCAAAACGTTCTGCTTCTCGTGTGGCCACAACGGTCTGGCTTAAATGCACAGCTGTGGGAAGGCTTTTAAGTTTTTCTTGTGTGGGTAAGGGGAAGGACCTTCCTCCATGAGGCTCACTATCCTGGCACCAGCTTCCCACACCGCCGCATGAGCCAGCAGATCCGCACAGACAGTGCATTTAAATATACCACGTCACAAATGGAAGAGGTGTATCAGGCCTCGGTTCCCATGAGCTAAAGATTCTTTAACAACTTGCAGGAGTCAAATTTTTTTCCTACATGCACACCATATATTTAGAGCACTATGGTTTGACTTTAAACAGCTGTGGTTTATTATTATTATTATTATTATTATTATTATTATTATTACCCTGCCCATCTGGCTGGGTTTCCCAGCCACTCTGAGCAACTTCCAACAAAGATTAAAAATACATTAAAATATCAGTCATTAAAACTTCCCTAAACAGGGCTGCCTTCAGATGTCTTCTAAAAGTCAAAACAAAATAAAAAATTCGTTCCAGTAGCACCTTAGAGACCAACTAAGTTTGTTCTTGGTATGAAGAAGTGTGCATGCACACGAAAGCTCATACCAAGAACAAACTTAGTTGGTCTCTAAGGTGCTACTGGAAAGAATTTTTTATTTTGTTTTGACTATGGCAGACCAACACGGCTACCCACCTGTAACTGTTCTAAAAGTCAGATAGTTATTTATTTCTTTGACATCTGGGCGGGCGCCACCACTGAGAAGGCCCTCTGCCTGGTTCCCTGCAACTTCACTTCTCGCAGTGAGGGAACAGCCAGAAGGCCCTCGGTGCTGGATCTCAGTGTCCAGGCGGAACGATGGGGGGTGGAGATGCTCCTTCAGGTATAATGGGCCTTTGAGGCCGTTTAGGGCTTTAACAGGTCAGCACCAACACTTTAAATTGTGCTCGAAAACGTACTGGGAACCAATGTAGGTCTTGGAATCCTGGAAGGTGCAGTTCAAGGGTGATGGGAGAATTTAGGAGGCTCCTATTCCCCTCCCAGAGTTACAGCTCCTGCAGTGCTTTATCAATTCCTCTTTCCATGGAACTCTTGGAATTGTAGCTGGGGGGCGGGGGCGGGGAGAGATTTCCTAACAACACTCAGCACCCATCATAAGCTACAGTTCCCAGAATTCTTTGGGGGAAGCCAGGACTGCGCAAAAGTCATGGTACAGGGTGCTTTTAAATGGATGGTGCAAATGTGGCCTTTAATTCCACAAAAGACCCCTGCAACCTATTATGAGTGTTAGGGCATTTCACACACCCTCCCGACTACCACCTTGCCTTTACCTCCTTGGCATTTTAGCTCAGGGGGAAAAAATGCTTTGCCACTTTTAACCCTGGTCACGTTACGGACGAGGAGATCGTGGGACTCGCCCCAGATTGCCCAGGGAGATCCTGGCTGAAGTGGGATTTGAACCCGAGATCTCAGGTGGTGCAATGGCTCAGTGCATCCGCCTGTGAAGCAGGAGGCTGGTGGTTCAAGCCATAGCTGTCAACTTTTCCCTTTTTTTAAGGGAAATTCCCTGATTCCGAATAGGATTCCTCGCAAGAAAAGTTGACAGCTATGGTTCAAGCCCAGTCAGGGATAGCTGCGAGGAGAATTCCTGCACTGCAGGGGGTCGGACTAAATGGCCATCCTGGGTCCCTTCCAATTCTGTGATCTCACTCAACCCAGTGACTCATGATCATTTGTGGACTGGATTCTGGGGAAGATCCTGTAGGACACAACTAATAACACAAAGAGCAATGCTGCTGCTACTAAGACTCATTTTCCAAGAGTCCAAAATGAGGAAGGAAGGAAGGAAGGAAGGAGCTGCTGTCTCCAACATACCTTTCTGAGCTTGTCATACTCAATGAGTTCTGGTCTGTGTCTGTGGATCAAGGCATTAAATGCAAGGCCGTCCTTCCAGCTGTAAAAAGAAGCCCAAGGATACAGTTAGATTGCTTGGCTGTCAAAGAGAGGAAACTGCGGCTTCAGGGCAGCAATCCTCAAAATTGCGAGGCGCCCCGCCCCCCCTTTCGGACAGGAGGGTGCTTTTCACAAAAAATTAGCAAAGGAAGCGCAGAAACACACAAACGTCAAGAGAGTCACTAAAAAGTAAGAATGCGAGAGCACTCAGGGTTCGTTCAGTCCAGTGGCCAAGCAGGGTCTGAAGGCCATAGCCTGTTCCTGCCTCCTTCCCTTCAATGTGGGGGTGCCACACAGCCATCGCAACCACAGATAGCCCCCGCAACCTCCTTCAAGGATTTGCCTGTTCCCCTTCTCAAAGGCATCTACAGGTGAAACTCAAAAAATTAGAACAACGTGGAAAAGTTCATTTATGTAAGCAATTGTTTTCATTAGCTACTGGAGTTTAATATATGAGATAGACTCATGACATGCAAAGTGAGATATGTCAAGCCTTTGCTTGTTATAATTGTGATGATTATGGCACAGCTGATGAAAACCCCCAAGTTGAGATTGTTAATTTGGGGTTCTCATCAGCTGTACGCCATAATCATCACAATTATAACAAATAAAGGCTTGACATATCTCGCTTTGCATGTCATGAGTCTATCTCATATATTAGTTTCACCTTTTAAGTTGAGTTACAGGTAGGTAGCCGTGTGGTCTGCCATAGTCGAAACAAAATAAAAATTCTTTCCAGTAGCACCTTAGAGACCAACTGAGTTTGTTCTTGGTATGAGCTTTCGTGTGCATGCACACTTCTTCAGATACACATGCATGCACACGAAAGCTCATACCAAGAACAAACACAGTTGGTCTCTAAGGTGCTACTGAAAAGAATTTTCTATTTTGTTTTTTTTAACTGAATTACTGAAAGAAATGAACCTTTCCACGATATTCTAATTTTTTCGAGTTTCACCTGTAAGCCACCACAACATTATGGGGGTTGCATCCCAAGTGACGCCTCCCGCCAGCACATGGATTCTCCCTCTCAACCCCCTCCCCCGTGCTAAATCTGTTCTAAGGAGGTTGTGGCGCTCATCTTGCTTTCAGGCCGAGGGAGACAGCTTCCTGGGTAATGTGGCCAGCAGGACTAAACCGCTTCTGGCGCAATGGAACACCATGATGGAAACCAGAGTGCGCAGAAATGCCATTTATCTTCCTGCCACAGCCGTACCTGTTTATCTACTTGCGCTGGCGTGCTTTCGAACTGCTAGGTTGGCAGGAGCTGGGACAGAGCAACGGGAGCTCACCCCATCGCGGGGATTTGAACTACTGACCTTCTGATCGGCAAGCCCAAGAGGCTCAGTGGTTTAGACCACAGCGCCACCCGCATCCTTAAAGGGCATGCATGGAGTGGGGGAGAGGGTGCCCCCATTTCACAAGTGGAAATCCTTGCGCTGACGAGAGGCGTTGCTTGGATGCCACCCTTTTGCCAGAGAACTCTCCTGAGTCAGTTCCATGCCCTGGGTGGCAGACTTGCCTTCTCCCCTGCCCAGAACCTACTGCCCATTTATTTCAGTGGGTGATTCACTTTTCACCCAGCACATATCATTCCATTCGCCCCTGCCCACCACTCTCCTCCCCAAGACCCGTTACTCCTAAAATGTCCACCTAGCCGCAGCCTCTCGTCCACACAAAATAACCTGCCGGCCTCTTTATGATTCCCAGTGAGCTACTCCGGAGTCCACACATCCCAGGTCTCTGGGTCGAGCAGGAAGCACAAAGGCCTCTGCTATTTGATGGGCTGGTCTGCTGGATTTTTAATGGGGAGCCGTCCCCATGAAGCCATTTCTCGCAGCCTTCGAGACGCAGCAAAGCTTTCTGGCCGGAGAGTGAAAATGCTGCCTCTTTGTTTGGGAAAGGCAAGGCCCGGTGCCTCGCAGAGTGGCTGTGCCTCGACTGCTCAGAATCGTAGAGCTGAAAGGGGCCCCCGGGGTCATCCAGTCCAACCCCCTGAAATACAGGGATAGCAGCTGAAGAACCTCCACTTTCCGAAGGAGTGTGTTCCATTGCCAGAACAGCTTGTGTTTGGTTGGGATCTCCTGTATCGTACTTGGAATCCATTGGTTCTTAGCTGGGATAGCTCAGCTGGTAGAGCACAGGACTCTGAATCGCAGGGTCATGGGTTCGAGCCCCGCATTGGGCAAAATAATCCTGCATTGCAGAGGGCTGGACTAGATGCCCCTTGTGATCCCTCCCAACTCGAAGATTCTTTCGCGGTTCGCATCTTACCCTCCAGAGCAGCAGAAAACAAGCTTTGCTCCCCCTTCCATGGGACAACCTTTTAGATGTTGGAAGGTGGCTATCCTATCTCCTCTCACTCTCCTCCTCTCCAGCCTAAACATGCACAGCTTCCTCAACTGTCCCTCCTAAAGGTTGGTTTCCAGGCCCCCGATCATCTCGGCTGCCCCCCACAGCACCTCAAGGTTACCTTATGTGGAAGTTCTGTACGTTGACGTTCTTGTAGGGTGCAGTCTTCCTCTGGCACCAGAGCAAGAGGCCTTCCTTGGCTGAAGTCTCTGCAGGACGAAGGGGAGAAAGAAGAGAGAGGAGGTGATGGCGCCGTCCTTGGCAGGACGGGTCCCTGGTGTGGGGGGGGGGCTGAAGCTAAGGCAGCAACAGGAATGGGACAGATCCTAGACAACATCTCCAAGCCTAGGGGTCGAAGGCCGATGTTGCACAAGGCACTTGGGCTCTTCCACGGAAAGAAAAGGTGCGCAGAATGCCCCGAGAGATGCATTTCAGGCACTTCGTGCCCATGGGCTCCCCAAAACAGTGGTAACTGTCATAAACAGAATTCAACATTTGCATTTTTATACAGGCATCCTCCCGCTTGTGCATTGCGCTGGGAAGCCACCCAACAATTCCATTCAAACTGGGAAACGGCAGGAGAGAGCTGGGGAGTCCCCGTGGCTCGCAAGGAGACGGTTAGGAAATTCTATTCCACCTTAAGTTGCAGACATGGAATTGTTGTGTGTCGCGCGTCTGTTTACAACCAGCACAGATTGCTGGGAACTTCTGTTTTGTTTATAGCTTTTACGAGACTCTGTGAGAAAACAAAGGAGAGCGCCATGTTTTTCTCTGTCCTGCTTTATGCTTAATAAATCTGCTTGCACAAGACTCTCTCGTGCCACTTCTGTTGCACAGTGGGTTCTGCTAATATAGCGTGGCTAGGTCTTCAGATAAGCCTGGGTCGCTGATTTAATGTCGCACCAGAGATCGAGGGTCGATCGTCCAGCTGGTCGGCTGGAAGGACGTGATCCAGCCGGGGGCTAGCCAGCTGGCCTCCCGACTCCCTCTGGGTGCCGACAGAGGAGCCCAAAGAGGATGTCTGCAAGGGCAGAGGAAACCCCAAAGAGACTGGAGGTGCAGCGGGGCTTTGTTTACGCTGCTCAGTCTCCCTGCCTGGCAGCTGGTGTGCAAGGTAGCGCAGCACCAGTCTTTCATGCGCCCTCCAGCCTCCTGCCAGCCCCCGAGCTTCAGTTCTAGTTGTGGATGTTTCTGGATACAGTATTTTTGGTATGGGTTGAAGAGACAGTGGCAGAGAGGGTATTTAAAGGGTGTTTATAGAGGGCGCTCCCCACTTTATGCAATGTCACCTATGCGCGTGGGGGCCCAGAACGTAACCCCCGTGTAAGTGGGGCGCTGCCTGCTGTTGTGATCTGCCCAGGGACAGATCCAACTAGGGAAAGGTCTTGGGGGAAATGACCCTTTCCTATAAAGCAGCCTCCCCCAAGCTGGCACCCTCTGAGTCTTTTGGATGATGGGGGGCACAATCCAAAACATCCAGAGGGCACCAGCTTGGGGAAGGCTGCAACAAAGGGCTTGCAAAACTGTTACCCTGAAAAGTTACAGGCCCATTTAAGTTTTTGCTAAGAAAAACGCTGTCAGGTGCCCCAAATCCTTAACCTGTGCGAAGGGGGGGGTGGCTGTTGTGGGTGAGGCATCTGCAGGGGAGAAGAAGTGGCAAGCAGGATAGGAAAGTGAGCTCACCCCCACCCCCACCCCCAAATAAGGCATGTTTTGTAAAAAATAAAAAAGCCCTTTTGCTTGTGCCTGAGATGGGAATAAAACAGCTGAGGTGCATAAGATCAGGTGGGTGCGAATTTGCGTTCTTAGGTTCTGGGGCTGCACTGGGGTCCAGGTAGAAAGCCACGGGGGGAGTTTTGCCCCCCCCCCAAAAAAGGCCTCTGGCTGCCTAAAGGCTACTTGGCAGGCATTCCCAAGGCAGGTATTTGCCTAGAAGCCTGAGCCACACGCTCCATGAAGTCATTGAGGGTTATTGCAACCGACTTGAGCAGCTGCACGGTGCATGATTAATTGTCGTCGGTCTAGCGAGAAAGAGGAAGCGGTTGAAGGCGTGGGCACCGTCGTGGATCACCGCAAGCCCGCGGTGCTTTGCTGCACGGGCTTCGCCAGCTTCCTCTCCCATCTATTTAAACGTGCCAACACGCTGGGAGGAAGGCGCAGGGAGGGCAGGCTGGCGCACGGCCTGCGGAAACTTGGGCGCTCACCTTCTACGGAGATGTCCTGGATGGCGAATCTGAGGATGATGGTCCAGATCATGCCGAGGGTCATCTTTGCGTTGCCGTCAACGATTTCTGGAAGCAGACGGGGAGGGCGTTAAGGGAGGGAGGCCGGTTCTGCTCTGGAACGGCTCACGCTTCGGCCAGAAAGCGGGCAACTTGCACAGCTCAGTTGGTCAGAGCTGATCATGCCAAGGTGGCAGGTTTGACCCCCCCCCCAGGGTCCTTTCCAACTCTACAATTCTATGATTTGTGCTGAAAGTTCCCAGACGAACACACGGGTTGGAAGGGACCACGAGGGTCACCCAGTCCAACCCCCTGCGATGCAAGGGTCTTCCTGCCCAGCGTGGGGCTCAAACCCACAACCCTGAGATTAAGAGCCTCTCACTCTATTGGCTGAGCTATCCCTTCTCAGAGGTGCGCATAAATGTAAGGACATAAGTTAGCAGGGGTGTGGAGGAAAGGAAGAAAAAGCATCTAACGTCGTACATATGGGCATAGAGATCAGCATTCAGAAGGGCTGTAGCTCAGGTCTCAATCTCTTGCAGACTGCTGCCTGAATTCCTAGAGAGTCCTCCGATGTTATAGTAGCCCAGCTCCAATCAGCCTCAGGGGTAGGGGTCGGAGCCCAACAACATATAGGGAAGTATAAACGACTATCAGACTTTGAAAAGCTGGCATCACTGGGTCTATTTCATAATTTTTTTGAATTTAACTAAATAGCATTAATTGGATTTTGAACGAATGCGCAATTAATTGTTACCATTTTGAATTTTATTGTGCAAACTGCTATTCTGAATAATGCTTTTCAAGGGGGGCACTGGGGATGAGTTCGTGGAACCAAGGGGGGCTTTGAAGAGGAAAAATCTGCGAACCCCTGACATAGACAACACTGATCTGGACGGGCTCATTGTTCAACTCTGACAAAGGCAGCTCCCCAAGTTCCTCCCTGTCCTGCGGATCTTAGTTCAGTGGTACCTCGGTTTTTGAGCATCTTGGAAGTCGAACGTTTCGGCTTTCAAATGCAGAAAACCTGGAAGTAGCTGCTTCAGTTTTCGAACGCTTTTCGGAAGCCAACCGTGCCACGCGGCTTCTGTATTGAGTTTTCTGGACGTAAGTGCTTCCGGAAATGCATGCTTCGGTTTTTGAAAGTTCCGGAAGTCGAACAGTCTTCCGGAAGGGATTACGTTCGAAAACCGAGGTTGCACTGTACTGGTTTGCTTCTCAGAAGCAAGTTTCTAGGCCTTATGGTGCAAAATATACATTTGGTACCACAGGGGCAATGTAGCCTGAGTTCTCCAAAATCAGGTGGTGGGCTGGTTAACGTTTCTGGCGGCTGCAGGCATGACCTCGGTGCTCTGTGTAGGTCCTAAAGGTAAAGGGACCCCTGACCATTAGGTCCAATCTCGGACGACTCTGGGGTTGTGGCACTCATCTCACTTTACTGGCCAAGGGAGCCGGCGTACAGCTTCTGGGTCATGTGGCCAGCATGACTAAGCCGCTTCTGGCGAACCAGAGCAGCGCACAGAAACGCCATTTACGTTCCCCTGGAGCGGTACCTATTTATCTACTTGCACTTTGATGTGCTTTCGAGCTGCTAGGTTGGCAGGACTGTGTAGGTCCTGGCTGCTCCCAAAGGGGAGAAGCAGCAGCATAAATTATGCAAAAGAGCAGAAACTGCAGGATTATGCAAACGGAGAACAACTGTGCAAAATCTGCTCAGTTTGCATGATTTAGGCAAGCTGCATGTTTGCCAGGACACAGAATTGTTTCGTGTCGCGGTGCTGGAGAACAGGCTACAGACTGGCTTTGTACTCTTGAGCCACCCAGGAAGCCTTTGTGGCTGGTCCTCCATTGCGATCTGTGCCTTTTTTTGCCTTCCGCCAGCAGACACAATGAAGGGGGAGACTGGACCCCCACCACCACCACCACTGAGAAGATTAACAAGAGATGCTGCAAGCCAAGTGGCCGGCAGGAGTTGCTTGCGGTCCCCGGGAGAAGCAGAGCGCAGAATTCCCGATCCGGATTCCTTTATTTGCCATCAGCTTGCCCGGAAGCAAGAGCTAATTCCTTTGCTCTCTTAACCAGCACAAATCAAATCATGGCTAAGCTCATAATGGCCTATATATCTGCTTTTGACTGTATTGTGCTTATTTGTTAATTCCATGGAAAAACCCATGAAAATATTCCTCTCCCCCCCCCTGCAAAAAAAGGGGGGAAACTGCAAGCGTTAAAATTTGGTCCCCTAATCTTAACATGCTAAAATTGTGCAAAAGATGAGCAACTTTCTGGATCTCCCTGGAGAGACAGAGCAATCTCCCTCCAGCAGTTGCTGCAGATGGAAAACCTGCAGCCCAAGCGCAGGATTTTCAAGTGCTCAGAAGCATGAAGGCTCAGAAGTGGAAACAGCAAAGAAGGTGCTGAGCAGAGACGCCCAAGGGTGTTGATCTGGGGAGGGTGTGTGTGTGTGTGTGTGTGCAGGAGCAAAGAGGGCGCCGGGCTTGATGAGCCTCCTTTTCTGTAACCGGAGATGCCACGCCCGATGCGCCAAGAGGGCACTTGTCAGGACATGCGCTGGTTTCAAGGACAGCTCAATTTCCCAGGTTAGGTTCCCGAAGGTAGGGGAGGCGATGCCGGAGCCCTGGGGAAGCTCCGGAGAGCTGGATTCAGCTCGCCTGGTCTAGTGCTTCCTGAAAGGACAAGATGGCATCGAAGAGAGATTGGCCACGGGTGCAAACCCTGAAGAAACCGCCCCCTCAGATAAATAACGGGGGGGGGGGGCAGCTTGTATCTGCAGCTGGCAAAGAAGAGCCTGAGGACACAAGCTTGCTGGATCAGATCAGGGGTCTCTAACATGGTGCTCACTGACCGCAGCACCCTCATTTAGCAGAAGCTGGGTGCCAAAGGGGCCATTTTAAAAAAATCAAGCGTTTTTGCTCCGGGGAGCTCAATATTTTGATTGAAAGACGGTTGCCTGTTTCAGGGGAATTTTCTGCCTCACCATCACCAGTCTTTCTTCTGTAAAATGGGTATGTTTGAGTGATCAACAGTTTCTTAGAGATGTTTGACAGTGGGTCTCCCCCAGGGGGGTTGTGGCCTCTCCTTCCTTGGAGGTTTTTAAGCAGAGGTTGGAGGGCCACCTGTCATGGACGCTTCAGCTGAGATCCCTGCGTTGCAGGGGGTTGGACTGGATGACCCTCGGGGCCCCTTGCAACTCTACAATTCCACAATAAGATTGGGGTAATCTGGTCCAATCCAACATACAGACTGAAGCCAGCTAGGTGCCTTCGGAAAGTTCAGAAAAAGATCACAAGGATGGATGGCCTTTCTAACTAATCTCCAGCTACCAGAACTCTGTCTCTGAACAAGGAGCTTGCATTTAGATTCAAAACGTCGGAAGAGCCTGCTGGATGAGGCCAATGGCCCATCTAGTCCAGCATCCTGATCTCAACAGTGGCCGACTGCGGGAAACCTGCATCAAAGCAGGATTCAAGCACAAGATCCCCCCCCTTCCCCTCCCGATTCCAGCAACTGGGATTCAGAAGCATTACAGGCAGAGAACAGCCATCCTGGCTAGTAGCCATCGACAAGTCTTCTCCTCTTCACCAGTATTTCCCAAACTTGGGTCTCCAGCTGTTTTCTGGACTACAACTCCCATCATCCCTTGCTAGCAAGACCAGTGGTCAGGGATGATGGGAACTGTAGTCCGAGTTTGGGAAACTGTGCTCTACACGAACAGGGTGCAAAGGAGGGGTGTGGCCAAGGAGGGGTGTGGCCTTGGGAGAGCCCCACGGGCCAGAGGCAGAGGGGTGTTGAGGGCTGCACTCAGACCCCACGCTCGAGAGTCCCCACCCCTGATTTAGTTGTAAGAGCTGCTGAAAGGTTTGATGTCTCTCATCCGTTTTTAACTAAAAAAACACAACAAGAGGTTGCTGGATCAGGCCAATGGCCCACCTATAGTCCAGCATCCTGTTCTCACAGGGGCCAGCCAGATGCCTCAATGGGAAGCCCACAAGCAGGATTCGAGCAAAAGAACGCTCCCTCTTTTGTCTAAATCTCGACTGGGGTGCATGCAGGGTGTGAAAATCCACTAGGGCCTTGTGTTTGTGTGTGTGATCTGTAAGACACCCTGGCACTGTCTGAGGAGGGGTCTTTTTCCTAGTAAAAGCCACATTCAGGGCAGGGAGCCCATCCAGAAGAAGGAACTGCAGGGCTGAGGGTGGGGGGGTGTGGAAATCCAGAGGCAAAGAATTTGGGGGATTTTTGTTTGCTTGTTTCAAAGCGTGTAACGTATTTATTGCCAGCGTGTAAATTTGGCAAGGCTCAAAGGAATATCAGTCACAGAAGCTCAGAACAATAACGGCAAGTATTTGGATTGGGGGGGGGGGGTTTGCATCGCTGGATGCAATTAAGTTCAGAAAAGCCAGCCGTATGCTCCCAGCTGACCAGCTGCAGGAAAGTGAATCTTGCCCTGGGCAAATGGCTCCATGGCTGCCCTGATGGCTCTCTCTCTCTCTCTCTCTCTCTCTCTCTCTCTCTCTCTGTGTGTTGCTCTTTCCAGCTCCCAAACTACTTTTCAAATTGCCTTGACCATATCTGCAGACACAGAGAGCAGGGAGATCAGAGGATATTGTTTTTGTATTTTTGTAGTTTTTTGTTAGTTGTTGTTTGTATTTTGTATTGTTTGTTTTTATTGGAAAATTTAATAAATTTCAGAGGATATTGTTGCCTTTCCAGAGAGCTTGTCCAGGACCTGCAGCTGCAGACAATCAGACTTACATGCGCAGCAGAAGATTACACTAAAGCGACTCTATTTAGGGTTACACACACTAAGGAAACGCACCGCGGGCTCTGTGGGCACAGAATTCTACTCTGTGATTTGTATAAATTGGGACTTTGTCCAGCATCTCTAAGTTTGCATCATGCATTCCGGTTTCACGAGTCACAGGGAAGGGCGAGGAGGGCACAGGGCACTGGAAACATTACTCAGCAGCCTGCAAATTTATAAGCGTTTCAAAAGATAAGAAGACTCAGGCCCCACATGATCCAGCCTCCTATTCCCGCATATGGTCAACCAGGTGCCTATGGGATGTCTGCAAGCAGGATCTGAGCAACAGTCCTCTCCCAACCTGCAACCCACCTCCACCTGTATTCTAGCAGATGGAAATCTCTTTAGCAGGAGATCCAGTTGCCCCAGAGCTGGGGAACCTGTGACTCTCCAACTCCCTTCATCATCCCTGATTCCGCAGGATGGAGGAGGCAGGAGTTGCAATCCATCAGCACCTGAAGGGCTGCAGGTTTCTCGCCTCCTGATCTTGTCAAATGCATGTGCCGGCCTTTCGACTGGTTTTGCCATTCTCTTTCTTTGCATTTTATTCTCCACAACCACCGTGTGAAGTGTTGGGAAAGACTGTCATTGTGTGTGTGTGTGTGTGTGTGTGTGTGTCCAGGGCGGCTGTCTACCAGCTCCATCTGGTACGCAGGCTGAGACCCTACCTGCCCACAGACTGTCTCACCAGAGTGGTGCATGCTCTGGTTATCTCCCGCTTGGACTACTGCAATGCGCTCTACGTGGGGCTACCTTTGAAGGTGACCCAGAAACTGCAATTAATCCAGAATGCGGCAGCTAGACTGGTGACTGGGAGTGGCCGCCGGGACCACATAACACCGGTCCTGAGAGATCTACATTGGCTCCCAGTACGTTTCTGAGCACAATTCAAAGTGTTGGTGCTGACCTTTAAAGCCCTAAACGGCCTCGGTCCAGTATACCTGAAGGAGCGTCTCCACCCCCATCATTCTGCCCGGACACTGAGATCCAGCGCCGAGGGCCTTCTGGCGGTTCCCTCACTGTGAGAAGTGAGGTTACAGGGAACCAGACAGAGGGCCTTCTCGGTAGTGGCGCCCACCCTGTGGAACGCCCTTCCATCAGATGTCAAGGAAATAAGCAGCTATCCTATTTTTAAAAGACATCTGAAGGCAGCCCTGTTTAGGGAAGTTTTTAATATTTAATGCTGTATTGTTTTTAACACTTCGATTGGGAGCCGCCCAGAGTGGCTGGGGAAACTCAGCCAGATGGGCGGGGTATAAAAATATTATTATTATTATTATTATTATTATTATTATTATTATTACTACTACTACTACTACTACTACTACAACACAACTCGGCCCACTCACCTTTATAAGGGTTTGAACTCAGTTCTGTTTGATCCAAATACATTATCTCTCTTATGCCACACTGGCTCAGATTCCAAACAGTTTTTCAACCTTTTTTGGGCAAAGGCAACTTGTTTCAGAAAAAAATTCACGAGGCACACCACCATTAGAAAATGACTCTGTGCCTATATTGACTATATATAAAGTAATTCTCTTGAAAGAATCAAATAAACAATTTTTCCCACGGCACACCAGGCAATCTCGCGGCACACTAGTGTGCCGCGGAACAGTTTAATGTTTTATGTATGATGCTTTATTGTATTTTAAATATTTATTATATTTATTATTGTTTGTTTGTTTGTTTCCTTGTAGGTGCGGCTACTGATGCAATAAGCCGCACAGTTCTCAACAGGAGAATTTACATTTCCTCCATGTAGAATTTGGCTTCTTCTTGGGTCTCTCACACACGGTCCTGGAGGGGCATGGTACTCAGCGGCAGACTACTTCCTTTGCATGCAGATTTACCCAGACTGATTAAATTTTGACCCAGGAAGACCCCCAAGGTGACTTTCCACAAAACAGGTGTATACAACTCTGGGGCTCCTTCCGCCCACTTCTGACACCTGCTGTTGCACTTGGGCAGTACATTGTTCCTTCCCCTAGGACTGCGGGTCT
>OFHU01001252.1:0-70956 GCA_900245905.1 Lacerta viridis
GACAGAGGACAGAGACAGACAGACAGACGGACAGACGGACGGACACCGGTCTGTCTGTCTGTCCGGTCTGTCTGTCTGGTCTGTCTGTCCTGTCTGTCCGTCCTGAGTCTGTCCTGTCTGTCGGTCTCAGACACAGTCTGGTCAGGTCTGTCTGTCACAGACAGACAGACAGGAAAGACAGACGGACGGACAGGACAGACCGGTCTGTCTGTCCGGTCTGTCTGTCTGGTCGGTCTGTCCGTCCGTCTGTCCGTCCAGTCTGTCTGTCCTGTCCATCTGTCCCATCTGTGTCTGAGTCTGTCCTGTCCGTCTGTCCGCTGTCTGTCCTGTCCGTCTGTCCTGTCCGTCTGTCCTTCTGTCTGCCCGTCTGGTCAGACACAGATGGACAGGACAGACAGACTGGACGGACAGACAGACGGATGGACAGACAGACAGACTGGACGGACAGACGGATGGACAGGACAGGACAGACAGACCGGACAGAACAGACCGGACAGACAGACCAGAGAGACTGGATGGACAGACAGGACAGACAGACCAGACGGACAGGACAGGACAGACAGACTGGACAGACAGTCTCTGTCCGGTCTGTCTGTCCTGTCCGTCTGTCCTGTCCTGTCTGTCTGTCGGTCTGTCTGTCTGTCTGTCTGACCGACAGACACAGACGGACAGACAGACCGACAGACGGACAGGACAGACAGACCGGACAGACAGACCGACAGACAGGACGGACAGACAGACCGACGGACAGGACACACAGACAGTCTGTCTGTCTGTCCATCGTCTTTTCTTTTCTTATTTATTATTATTACTACTAACACAACTGGGCTGACCTCCTGAAGAAAATACCCTTTGAGGGAAATTATCCCTCCCCCCCCCGGCCCCAGTTACTACGCAAGCCGACCGGTCGATTGGTATAGGTTTTTTATTAAATCGGCACCCGGAACGTCGATGCCGGCATACAGATACGGAACTCCGACGGGAAGCTCCTCAATCGCCTTCCGCCGCCTGGAAGTTTCCGGCGAGTCAAGATGTATCCATGGTCTGCACCGCCTCTTCGGCCACTTCCAGATCCAGGGGCGTTACTTTGGTGTAGAGCACGCCGGTCGTTCCCCTCTCGCAGCTGTAGCGCCCTTGCCTGGGGGGGGGGGAGAACAGGGAGGCAATTGTGAGAGAGTAACGGGTGTCTGCTGGGAATCCCACTAACAACTGGGACGGATGGAGATATTACATAATCAAATTAATAATAATAATAATAATATGATGATGATGGGAGAACAGGGAGGCAATTGTAAGAGAGTAACGGGTGTCTGATGGGAATCCCACTAACAACTGGGACGGATGGAGATATACTACTAATAATAATAATAATAATAATAATAATAATATAAAAATAATGATGATGGTGATGGGAGAGGGAGAACAGGGAAGCAATTGTAAGAGAGTAACGGGTGTCTGCCGGGAATCCCACTAACTACTGGGACCCATGGAGATATCAAATAAATAATAATAAGAATAATAAGAATAATGTTTTAATTATAACCCTCCCATCTGGCTGGGCTTCCCCAGCCCCTCTGGGCGGCTTCCAGCAAAACATGAAAACGCAATAGTTATAACACTCACTTTTGTAAGGTTTTTATTATTATTATTATTATTTCTCTTTTGTAACTCGTTAATTTCAAATGTAACAACGTAACAATGTTTGTTTGATTATTCGAATATAGTTTTAGGGAATATTTCAATAAAGTTGAATATTTTTTCATAATAATAAAAAAAACAACAACATGAAACCACAATAATACGCCAAAGATTCCCCAAACAGGGCTGCCTTCAAATGTCTTTGGAAAGTCTGGTAGTTGTTCTCTTGGAGGCGCCACCACCGAGAAGGCCCTCTGTCTGGTTCCCTGTAGCTTGGCTTCTCGGAGAGAGGGAACTGCCAGGAGGCCCCCGGTGCTGGATCTCCAAATGTTTTGGGACTACAGTTCCCACCATCCTGAGCTAACAGGACCAGTGCTCAGGGAGGATGGGAATTGTAGTGCCAGGTTTGGCGATGCCTGCTCTAGCTGTTTTGGGACTACAACTCCCATCTAGCTAACAGGACCAGTGGCCAAGGATTATGGGAACTGTAGTGCCAAAAGAGCAGAAGGGCCATGTTTGGCGATGCCTGCTATTGTTGTCTTCGTACTACAACTCCCATCATCCCTAGCTAACAGGACCGGTGATCAGAGATGATGGGAATTGTAGTGCCAAAACAGCAGAAGCGTCGGGTTTGGGGGTGCCTGCTCTAGCTGTTTTTGGACTACAACTCCCATCATCCCTTGCTAACAGGACCGGTGGTCAGGGATGATGGGAATTGTGGTGCCAAAACAGCAGAAGGGCCGGGTTTGGGGATGCCAGCTCTACCTGTTTTGGGACTACAACTCCCATCTAGATAACATGACCAGTGGTCAGGGGTGATGGGAATTATAGTGCCAAAACAGCAGAAGGGCCAGGTTTGGGGGTGCCTGCTCTAGCTGTTTTGGGACTACAACTCCCATCGTCCCTAACAGGACCAGTGATCAGGGATGATGGGAATTGTGGTGCCAAAACAGCTCATGGGCCAGGTTTGGGGGTGCCTGCTCTAGCTGTTTTGGGACTACAATTCCCATCTAGCTAAGAGGACCGGTGATCAGGGATGTTGGGAATTGTAGTGCAAAAGGAGCTTTGCTTTTCCCCCCTTTGCAAAAAAGCTGCAAAACTTTAAGCTGACCCTAAAAAAACACGGGGTTTTTTCCCTTTGCAAAAAAGCTGCAAAACTTTGAGTTGATCCTCAAAAAAACAGGGCTTTTCCCTCTGCAAAAAAGCTGCCAAACTTTGAGCTGATCCTCATAAAAACAGGGCTTTTCCTTTAGCAAAAATGACTTGATCCTCAACAAAACCGGGCTTTTCCCTCTGTAAAAAAGCTGCAAAACTTTGAGCTGACCCTAAAAAAAACCCAGGGCTTTTCCCTCCGAAAAAAAAACTGCAAAACTTTGAGGTGATCCTCAAAAAAACCAGGCTTTTCCTTTTGCAATAAAAGCTACAAAACCTTTAGCTGATCCTAAAAAAACCAGGGCTTTTCCCTTTGCAAAAAAGCTGCAAAACATTTAGCTGATCCTAAAAAAACTGGGCTTTTCCCTCTGCAAAATGACTGACTTGATCCTCAAAAAAAACGGGCTTTTCCCTCTGCTAAAAAGCTGCAAAACATTCAGCTGATCCTCAAAAACACAGGGCTTTTAAGAGATTTTCCCCCCCCCTTGTTTCTTCCCCTAAAAACGAGTTCCGGTGCGCCCCACGGAGCGAAAGATACGGCAATTCTCTCATCTGCGGAAAGCAACGAAACGGGGACGCTCACCTTTTCCCTTTTTGGTTGGGCGTGTCGTACGGGCGGAGGAAGTCCAGCTTGTTCTTGCTGAGGACGCACAGGTCGATGTTGCTGCCGGAGCCCAGGTCGTTGTAGATGCCCGCCGCTATGGCGTCTCTCACCAGCTGCCTGGCTTCTTCCTCCTGGGGGGAACAAAAAAATCAAAGCGGGTTATCAGAGATGGCCCTTGTGGTCTCTTCCAACTCTATGATTCTATGATTGATTGATTGATTGATTGGCAGGGGGTTGGACTGGATGGCCCTTGGGGTCTCTTCCAACTCTGGATTCTAGGATTGATTGATTGGCAGGGGGTTGGACTGGATGGCCCTTGGGTCTCTTCCAACTCTAGGATTCTATGATTGATTGATTGATTGATTGGCAGGGGTTGGACTGGATGGCCCTTGGGGTCTCTTCCAACTCTAGGATTCTATGATTGATTGATTGGCAGGGGGTTGGACTGGATGGCCCTTGGGGTCTCTTCCAACTCTATGATTCTATGATTGATTGATTGATTGATTGGCAGGGGTTGGACTGGATGGCCCTTGGTGGTCTCTTCCAACTCTATGATTCTATGATTGATTGATTGATTGGCAGGGGGTTGGACTGGATGGCCCTTGGGGTCTCTTCCAACTCTATGATTCTATGATTGATTGATTGATTGATTGATTGGCAGGGGTTGGACTGGATGGCCCTTGGGGTCTCTTCCAACTCTATGATTCTGATGATTGATTGATTGGCAGGGGGTTGGACTGGATGGCCCTTGGGTCTCTTCCAACTCTATGATTCTATTCTATGATTCTACTCCAAAGCATAGGGTGGGATAGTAATTAATTAATTAATTAATTGATTAATGTTTGATTAATTTTTTTATTATTATTAAAAATTTATAAGATTTTCCAATTAAAAAGCACAAATCGATACATGGTTAAACTCTCCATGCTCCCCCCTCTCCCACCGAGGGGAACAGCATATACCAAAAAAAAAAACCTCTCGCAGAGGTAGCAGAAATCATTTCACGTTTCGCCTCGTATTTTCTAAATCGTAGCTTGATTAATGATTTTTTGATTCAATTGTGCCTGCTCTCGGCAGCTATTCGGCCCTCTCCGGAGATTCTCCGCGAGAGCTTCTTCCCGCGGCGAATTTTCACACAGCTCAATTGCGACGCAGGCAGAGAGAGGTCTGCGCTCTGCTTGCCTCGTTTGCTTCCAATGAACCGAACGACGTTTCGGGACGCGCTTGGTCCTGGGTTCGGGATCGAAAGCAGAAAACCCCACCTTGCGAAAGAATCAAAGAATCCTAGAGTTGGAAGAGACCACACTCCTCGGCAGCAAATTCCACCGTCGAACAGCTCTCACTGTCAGGAAGTTCTTCCTAATGTTTAGGTGGAATCTTCTTTCTTGTAGTTTGAATCCATTGCCCCGTGTCCGCTTCTCTGGAGCAGCAGAAAACAACCTTTCTCCCTCCTCTATATGACATCCTTTTATATATTTGAACATGGCTATCATATCACCCCTTAACCTTCTCTTCTCCAGGCTAAACATACCCAGCTCCCTAAGCCGTTCCTCATAAGGCATCGTTTCCAGGCCTTGGACCATTTTGGTTGCCCTCCTCTGGACACCTTCCAGCTTGTCCGTATCCTTCTTTGAACTGGGGTGCCCAGAACTGGACACAGTATTCCAGCTGAGGTCTGACCAGAGCGGAATACAGTGGTACTACTACTTCCCTTGATCTAGATACTACACACCTATTGACGCAGCCCAGAATTGCATTGGCTTTTTTAGCCGCTGCATCACACTGTTGACTCATGTCAAGTTTGTGGTCTACCAAGACTCCTCGATCCTTTTCCCATGTCCTGCTCTCAAGCCAGGTGTCACCCATCCTGTATTTGTGCCTTTCATTTTTTTTGCCCAAGTGTAGTACTTGACATTTCTCCTTGTTAAAATTCATCTTGTTTGCTTTGGCCCAGTTCTCTAATCTGTTAAGGTCATTTTGAAGTGTGATCCTGTCCTCTGGGGTATTAGCCACCCCTCCCAATTTGGTGTCATCTGCAAACTTGATCAGGATGCCCTCAAGCCCATCATCCAAGTCATTGATAAGATGTTGAATAAGACTGGGCCCAAGACAGAACCCTGTGGCACCCCGCTAGTCCCTTCTCTCCAGGATGAAGAGGAGCCGTTCATGAGCACCCTTTGGTATGCTCGAATACTGGTGGCTGCATGACGTGATTTCGGATTCCAGATGGGACGTTGAATGTGCTGACAGGCGCAGTCTCGCAAATGACGCGGGGCCATAATTAACCGGTACCCTAAAAGTCCGGAGCGTATAAAGGGAGCCCTTCCTCCTTTTTACAGTTGCGAAGCCCAAGCTAACCGGGAATATCCTTCTCCGGGGGCCCTCGGACTGCTCCTTAAATGAGATTACGGCGCGGCTGATGGACGGCGATACGAGTCGCCTGTGACAAACAGCTCTTTATGGCGTTCTCGGCATCCATCCGCCGCCGCATCGCGCGATGGGTCCCAGGGCTCCAATGTGCTCCCGCATTTACCGCCGTGTGACAAATGGGCAGCACTCGTGAAAGGCTCAAAGAGGCCCGGACCGGCTAGCTAATGGTCACCGCAGATGTGCCAAACTGCCGGAGGGGGGGCCGCCTCAGACCCCTCCCCTCCCCAAGTTCATTAAACTGACCGGTAATGGATCTCTCAAAAGGTATCCGAGGGATTGAGCGGTAACGGCCCGAAAAAAATAAACTCGGGGCGAAATGGCGTTTGATAAATTATTTACAGCCGGGGACGTCGGCCTGCGTTTAATTCCGGCGCTTCTGCTAGCATCCTTAAAAGATGATTTATGGGCTGTAATGCCATTAAACTCCGTATCGGTCCTCTGCCGGCCGTAAAACCAGCAGAGATTTAGAGAATGAGTTTTAAACTGTCACGGCGACATCAGAGTGGAGAGAGGACGGTATTAAATCTTCACTTTAAGGGTGTTACCAGGAGAGTTGCGTTTTGTGGATGCTCCAAAACTGATAGATTACCTCCCCTCTATCAGAGAGTCCCAAAGTCAGGACTGTTTCTCGTCCCCGGTACACAGCATTTTCGCATTTCTTTTAGAAGGAAGGAAGCGCCATCAAGAAGGCTGATTGCCGGAGAATGGATGCTTTTGAATTATGGCGCTGGAGGAGACTCTGGAGAGTCCCGTGGACTGCGAGGAGATCAAACCGATCCGTTCTGAAGGAAACGGGCCCCGAGGGATCGCTGGAAGGACAGATGATGAAGCTGAGGCTCCAAGACTTTGGCCAGCTCATGAGAAGACTCTCTGATGTTGGGAAAGATGGAGGGCAAAAGGAGAAGGGGACGACAGAGGACGAGATGGTGGGACAGTGTTCTCGAAGCTGCCAACGAGAGTCGGACCAAACTGCGGGAGGTAGTAGAAGACAGGAGGGCCTGGCGTGCTCTGAGAAGAGGTCCATGAGAAGAGAAGACTCCCTGGACTCCCTGGGAAAGACCCTGATGTTGGGAAAGATGGAGGGCACAAGGAGAAGGGGACGACAGAGGACGAGATGGCCACCTCATGAGAAGAGAAGACTCCCTGGAGAAGACCCTGATGTTGGGAAAGATGGAGGGCACAAGGAGAAGGGGACGACAGAGGACGAGATGGCCACCTCATGAGAAGAGAAGACTCCCTGGAAAAGACCCTGATGTTGGGAAAGATGGAGGGCACAAGGAGAAGGGGGCGACAGAGGACGAGATGCTTGGACAGTGTTCTCAAAGCTGCCAACATGAGTCAGACCAAACTGCAGGAGGCAGGGGAAGACAGGAGGGCCTGGCGTGCTCTGGTCCAGGAGAAGAGAAGACTCCAAATCTGGAAGAATGGAGTCTGATCTAGGCCCTCGATATATATATATATATATATATATATATATATATATATATATATATATATATATATGATAAAATGTACAAATTACTTTAAGTGAGAATCTGAGAGAGATAACTGGGCTGCGGAGGGGGGGCTCGTTCGGCAAGTCAGAGCGGCGGTAAAATCTATACAGAGGTGCTGGGAGTTTGGGAGTAGCAAAACGATATAGCTCTTGAAGGAAACCAAAGCCTAGAGGAGGATAATTAGACCGTGGAAGAGAAATCGGCAGCCTCGATTGTATAACCCGGTCTTCGGGGAGACACTCGGTCGAGATCAATACATAACTGGAAGCGAGGCTAAATCCGCTGGGAAGCTCAGGAAGAGAACCGACCCAAAGCAGCCGCTCTGTATCAAAAAAAGGTTTGATTCCTTCCCGCATCCGCTCCTTCATTTTACAGGTGAAACTCGGAAAATTGGAATATCGCGGGGGGAGTCCGTTTATGCATGCAATTATTTTCATTAGCTACTGGAGTTGAATTTAGGAGATACCGTATTTTTCGCTCCATAGGACGCAACTCATTTTTAGAGGAGGAAACAAGGGAAAGAATATTTTTCTGGTTTTCCTCCTCTAAAAGCCCTGTTTTTTTGAGGATCAGCTCAAATTTTTGCAGCTTTTTTGCAAAGGGAAAAGCCCTGTTTTTTTGAGGATCAGCTAAAAGTTTTGCAGTTTTTTGCAAAGGGAAAAGCCCTGTTTTTTTGAGGATCAGCTAAAAGTTTTGCAGCTTTTTTGCAAAGGGAAAAGCCCTGGTTTTTTGAGGATCAGCTCAAAGTTTTGCAGTTTTTTGCAAAGGGAAAAGCCCTGTTTTTTTGAGGATCAGCTAAAAGTTTTGCAGCTTTTTTGCAAAGGGAAAAGCCCTGTTTTTTTGAGGATCAGCTAAAGTTTTGCAGCTTTTTTTGCAAAGGGAAAAGCCCTGGTTTTTTGAGGATCAGCTAAAAGTTTTGCAGCTTTTTTTGCAAAGGGAAAAGCCCTGTTTTTTGAGGATCAGCTCAAAGTTTTGCAGCTTTTTTGCAAAGGGAAAAGCCCTGTTTTTTTGAGGATCAGCTAAAAGTTTTGCAGCTTTTTTGCAAAGGGAAAAGCCCTTTTTTGAGGATCAGCTAAAAGTTTTGCAGCTTTTTTTGCAAAGGGGGAAAAGCAAAGCTCCTTTTGCAAAGGGGGAAAAGCAAAGAGGAAAAGCCCCATTTTTATGGGGTTCAACTCACATTTCTGCAGCTTCTAAAGGAAAGGGAGCCTTTTCTACAGTTTCCAGACAGATAATCTAATCAGCCAGTCACATGTCGCTGGGGAAACAAACAACCTCCCTCTGCAGCACATTCAACAATGGAGGGCGGGGCTGAAAGGGAGCCGGGACTCTTATCTCTCTCCCGATCTCTTGCTGCTCAGCTGCTGAGCGGGGTCCTTTCAACACACCCCCTTTTCTCTTTGTAAAATAAAAAGCATGATCCTCTTTTGGCCCCTGGGCAATTCAGCTCCAGGGACCACCATTCGCTCCATAAGACGCACAGGTATTTCCCCTTCCTTTTTAGGAGGGAAAAAGTGTGTCTTATGGAGCGAAAAATACGGTACTAATTTTTGCAAGGCAGACTTATTTTGCAGGCATCGAATGCCCTCCTTTCCTTTCATTCGCCCTCTCGTTCCCCCTCATTTCCATATTTTCATGGGACGAACGCCCATCTGTCCACAGGAGGAACGCTGGAAGGGATGGCATGATGGGCCATTGGCCCATCGCGCAACCATTTCCCAAAACAACATATATGTGCTTAAACTTTCAACTAGAAGACTTCCGTAAAACTTTAAGCTAACAAACTCAACAGGAAATTTACAACAGAAACATCACCCTCTGTTCGTAAATTTATAAAAAAAAGACATCCATTACGGTGTCTCATAATTACAAGCTAAATCCTGATTTAAAAGGGGAGTCCGAGCCGCCCAGAAGTCCATTTTTCTTCTTTAGGGATAGGACGCTGAAGAAAAATCTGGCAACCGTAAGTGATCTTGAAGGGTCTTCATCATTCAGTAGGTATCTCAGATTAGAATATAGAGATAAGACTTGGGACATGCAAAGCGAGATATTGCAAGCCTTTACTTGTTATAATTGTGGTGCTGATGGGAACCCCAAAGCTGAAATTGTGAATTTGGGGTTCTCATCAGTTGTACGCCATAATCATCACAATTATATCAAATAAAGGCTTGACATATCTCGCTTTGCATGGCATGAGTCCATCTCATCTATTAGTTTCAACTTTCATGTTCAATTACGGAAAGAAAGGAACCTTTCCACGATATTCTGATTTTTCGAGTTCCACCTGTATCTCCATCTCCATCATGCCATGAGTGTGTCTCATCTGTTAGTTTCACCTTTTAAGTTGAATTACTGAAAGAAAGGAACCTTTCCACGATATTCTGATCTTTCGAGTTCCACCTGTATTTTATTTTTTAAAAGGAGAGGGAAGGCTGGAAGCCCCCCAACTGAAACTGACAGAGACATACAGGCCGATAGAGACTTGAGTTCTTGTTCTTGTTGTTGTTTAGTTGTGTCCAAGTCTCCGTGACCCCATGGAGCAGAGCATGCCAGGCTCTCCTGTCTTCCACTGCCTCCCGCAGTTTGGTCAGACTCATGTTGGTAGCTTTGAGAACACTGTCCAACCATCTCGTCCTCTGTCGTCCCCTTCTCCTTGTGCCCTCCATCTTTCCCAACACATCAGGGAGTCTTCTCTTCTCATGGACCAGAGCACACCAGGCCCTCCCGTCTTCCCCTGCCTCCCGCAGTTTGGTCCGACTCAACCACTACAAGGTTCAATATAAGAGTCCTTGCCTTTGGGGGCCTTTAGCCAAAATGTCTTGTGCACGATTTGTCTTCTGCACCTTGTAAACGTCTAAAAACAAATTGTGAACAGACCGATTGGGCTTTGTTCTCCAGATCTTCCCTGAATCAGCCGTCTCTTAAAGCCTTTCATTACAGCCGGCTTAAACTTTCCCACACCAGTACAAACGCACACAAGCAAGCAAGCCGGGTCTCCCCTTTCTCATCTCGACATCGCAAGTATAATAAACCATGTTAATATTTCATACTAGTGTGTGAAATCTGCTGGAGTTATCAATTCAACATCTGTCGTCTTTAGGGTACCGGAGTCCCGGAGTGGCTCTTTCCATTTGTAATTGAGATCTGCGCTGAATTAATCAGCAGTTTATCTTTCGGAGCAAAAAGACTAACCTGAATTTACATTAGCAATTTATGTCGAATTCCCTGACAAGGCAGAAATGTATGATTCTAAGAGAACCATTCAGCGAGGCTGCCACCTCTTATTTCATTCTTCTACAAACAGCCGCCGCCATTCTCCTGGATAAAATCTCACGTCCCAGAGCCAGCCTCCACCTGAATTTCCGAGGGCTCTGTCTAGAAGAGGTGACGCCAGGTTTTCAATTACTACAAGATAAAACACCACTTTGCCGACAAAGGTCCGCCTAGTTCCAGCGATGGTTTTCCCAGTCGTGATGTATGGAAGGGAGAGCTGGACCATCAAGAAGGCTGATCGCCAAAGAATGGATGCTTTTGACTTCGGGTGTTGTGTACTGACTGATGGTCGAATGAATTTTATGGATTGATTGAATTCTGGTGCTGGAGGAGACTCTTGAGAGTCCCATGGATTGCGAGAAGATCCAACCGATCCATTCTGAAGGAAATCAGCCCCGGGGGCTCACTGGAAGGACAGATCCTGGAGCTGAGGCTCCAAGACGTTGGCCACCTCATGAGAAGAGAAGACTCCCTGATGTTGGGAAAGATGGAGGGCACAAGGAGAAGGGGGCGACAGAGGACGAGATGGTGGGACAGTGTTCTCGAAGCTACCAACGTGAGTCTGACCAAACTGCGGGAGGCAGGGGAAGACAGGGGGGAGGGGAAGACAGGAGGGCCTGGTGTGCTCTGGAGAAGACTCCCTGGAAAAGAGAGAAGACTCCCTGATGTGGAAAAGACCCTGATGAGGGCACAAGGAGAAGGGAGCACAAGGAGAAGGGAGGATGAGATGGTGGGACAACGTTCTCGAAGCTACCAACCTGAGTCTCACCAAACTGCGGGAGGCAGGGGGAGGCAGGAGTGCCTGGCGTGCTCTGGTCCGTGAGAAGAGAAGACTCCCTCATGTTGGGAAAGATGGAGGGCACAAGGAGAAGGGGATGACAGAGGATGAGATGGTTGGACAGTGTTCTCCAAGCTACCAACGTGAGTCTGACCAAACTGCGGGAGGCAGGGGAAGACAGGAGGGCCTGGCGTGCTCTGGTCCATGAGAAGAGAAGACTCCCTGGAAAAGACCCTGATGTTGGGAAAGATGGAGGGCACAAGGAGAAGGGGACGACAGAGGACGAGATGGCCACCTCATGAGAAGAGAAGACTCCCTGGAAAAGACCCTGATGTTGGGAAAGATGGAGGGCACAAGGAGAAGGGGACGACAGAGGCGAGATGGTTGGACAGGTTCTTTCTCCAAGCCACCAACATGAGTCTGACCAAACTGCGGGAGGCAGGGGAAGACAGGAGGGCCTGGCGTGCTCTGGTCCATGGGGCCACAAAGAGTCAGACACGACTCAACGACAAAACACCAAACGCACAGGCTATATTTGATATGTTACTGATACAAGTCGTAGCAAACAGAAGCCAGATTTGATTGGAAGCAAATTTCAAGCGACTGAATGCCAGGAGCAAAAAGCCCTGATTTTTTTTCCATCAATCTCCTTAATCCATCCTCTCCCAGCTGCATCCGCGCGACAGCAAAAAAGGCAGAAATGGGCAGAGAACTAAAAAGAAAAGGCAGCTTGCAGAATTGTGAACCGCGTTATAACGGCAAACCTCTGTTGGGTATTAAGGCGTTATTTGTTCATGTTTTACTGTCAACGGGGGGGAAAAAATCAATCTTCGAGGCAGGGGAAAGAGTCCACAACCACATCATTAAAGTATTTCGGGGAATTCCAATAAAACATCTCCCCAAAGTTCACAACCAATATATCCCTACCCCTACCCGCTCCTCCACTTAGTATTTCTTGGCTCTTTGCATGCAAAATATATATTTTGCATTCAGAACTCTTGCTTGCTGCAGAAGCAGAAAACCAGTCTTATATTATATTTCCAGGAAAATCTCAGCGTTTGCTTGAGTTCGAGAAGCAACAGTAACACAACTTTTGTTGCGGCTCCTAAGAAATGCATCCAAAATAAAATACCTGTCTGGAATAGCTATTCCGCAAGGGGTGGAAGCGATCGGCAGATTTCAACAGAGCAGACCTGCTCATCTACAGGTGAAACTCGAAAAATGAGAATATTGTGGAAAGGTCCGTTTATGCAAGCAATTGGTTTTCATTAGCGACTGGAGTTTAATATACGAGACGGACTCAGGACGTGCAAAGCGAGATATGTCAAGCCTTTGTTTGTTAGGATTGTGATGATTACAGGTGAAACTCGAAAAATTAGAATATCGAATTGGAAAAGTCCATTTATGTAAGCAATCATTTCATTAGCCGCTGGAGTTTAGATATGAATGGACTCATAGAATCATAGAGTTGCAAGAGACCACAAGGGCCATCCAGTCCAACCCCTGCCAATCAATCAATCAATCAATCATAGAATCTAGAGTTGGAAGAGACCCCAAGTGATGCCATCCAGTCCAGGTGCCAATCAATCAATCAATCAATCATAGAATCATAGAGTTGGAAGAGACCACAAGGGCCATCCAGTCCAACCCCCTGCCAATCAATCAATCAATCAATCAATCATAGAATCATAGAGTTGCAAAGCGAGATATGTCAAGCCTTTGCTTGTTAGAATCGGGATGATTACAGGTGAAACTCTAAAAATCAGAATGTCTAATTGGAAAATTCCATTTATGTAAGCAATCGTTTTCATTAGCTACTGGAGTTTAATATATGAGATAGACTCATGACATGCAAAGCGAGATATGTCAAGCCTTTGTTTGTTATAATTGTGATGATTATGGCGTACAGCTGATGAAAACCCCAAAGTTGAAATTGTTAATTTGGGGTTCTCATCAGCTGTACGCCATAATCATCACAATTATAACAAATAAAGGCTTGACATATCTCGCTTTGCATGTCATGAGTCTATTAGTTTCACCTTTTAAGTTGAATTACTGAAAGAGATGAACCTTTCCACGATATTCTGCTTTTTCGAGTTTCACCTGTATTTTATTTTTTTTAAGGAGAGGGAAGGCTGGAAGCCCCCCAACTGAAACTAACAAATAATGTCAGGCTTGACATATCTCGCTTTGCATGTCATGAGTCTATCTCATATATTAGTTTCACCTTTTAAGTTGAATTACTGAAAGAGATGGACCTTTCCACGATATTCTAATTTTTCGAGTTTCACCAGTAATAGGATACAAGTTTTAAACGGCACAAACTCGTTTCCACCAAGTTCAGCAGGCTGTTGCCGCACGTCTCAATTTAAAGGCGCTACAGTTCAGCATAGGGACGCTGGTGGCGCTGTGAGTTAAACCGCAGAGACTAGGGCTTGCCGATTGGAAGGTCGGCAGTTCGAATCCCCGCAACGACGGGGTGAGCTCCTGTCGCTCGGTCCCTGCTCCTGCCCACCTAGCAGTTGGAAAACACGTCAAAAGTGCAAGTAGATAAATAGGTACCGCTCCGGCGGGAAGGTCGAAGGCGCCGTTTCCGTGCGCTGCTCTGGTTCGCCAGTAGCGGCTTAGTCATGCCGGCCACGTGACCCGGAAGCCGTACGCCGGCTCCCTCGGCCGGTAAAGCGAGATGAGTGCCACAACCCCAGAGTCGTCCGCGACTGGACCTAACGGTCCGGGGACTGGACCTAACGGTCCGGGGTCCCTTTCGCGTTACCTGGACTTAAACGGTGAAAGATTCAGGATCTGTAATTCAGGATGAACGTGAATTAACAGGGCTCAGGTGGGGATGCTGTGGAGAGCGAAGGAGATTACGGGGGTAATCATTTGCGGCCAGGCGCCTGATTAACGATGGCCAACAATGTTGCGGAGAGCTGAGAGTTTTTGTGTTTGTTTTTTTGACAACCGGCGAAACTTCAAACTCGGATCAGGTGGCGCCGCCTCATCAGTCTCATTTAGGCTCCCCGTGCGAGTGACGGACGCTCGGGAGCGCTGACACGCCGCATATGAATGCCGGCTTCATTAGTGGGGCTGATCAAAAATCCTCGTGTGCCTGAAACGGGGCTCAGGTGTGGCCGTCTTCTGGCTAATCCCCGCAGTTGACACTCGGGCGTTTTAATGACTCCGCGGGACGGCGGACACTTGCTGGGGGGTTTTTTTTGCCAGCAGACGGTGGAGATCAAGGGAAGACAGCCCGCATTAAGCGGGAGGGCTGACGGAGCGACCGGCATTCCCACTGGCAGAGCGCAGAGCTTATGCAGAACGCTTTTCAGAAACTGAGCGCCTTTACAAGGGTTGGGAGCCCACTGCTTTGTGCATGTCTGGTGTCGACGCTTCCAGTCTGCCTTGCTGGCTGATTGCAACGGTTTTATTGACAATTCATTAACAATTTTAGATGATGTATGCTGTATTCATGATGTGCTATTACAGGGGTGGCAAACTCCCAAGAGACTGCGATCTACTCACAGAGTTAAAAACTAGCCGTGATCTACCCTGTTTTTTGGGGTTCAAGTTAAAGTTGTTGAGAGCTTTTTTTAAGAAAGAGGAAGGCCCATTTTGGGGGGGTTCGGGTCAAAGTTGTTGAGTTTTTTCAGGGAGGAGGTAAAATGTTGAGCTTTTTTTAGGGGAGCCACAGTTGTTCAGCTTCTTTGGGGGGAGCCAATGATCTACCAGTGATCTACTGCAGACATCCAGTGATCTACCAGTAGATCACGATCTACCTGTTGAACATGCCTGTGCTATTATGTTTTCTTGTGTTATGGTTATTTATTGGTCGTAAGCCGCTTTGAGATTCTTTTGAACGAAAATTTTGAACGCTCAATCAATCAAAGATGAATCCAGTTGGAAGAGAAAAGGGCCATAGAAATACAATCAATCAATCAATCATAGAATCATAGAGTTGGAAGAGACCACAAGGGCCATCCAGTCCAACCCCCTGCAATCAATCAATCAATCATAGAATCATAGAGTTGGAAGAGACCACAAGGGCCATCCAGTCCAACCCCCTGCCAATCAATCAATCAATCATAGAATCATAGAGTTGGAAGAGACCACAAGGGCCATCCAGTCCAACCCCCTGCCAATCAATCAATCATAGAATCATAGAGTTGGAAGAGACCACAAGGGCCATCCAGTCCAACCCCCTGCCAATCAATCAATCAATCAATCATAGAATCATAGAGTTGGAAGAGACCACAAGGGCCATCCAGTCCAACCCCCTGCCAATCAATCAATCATAGAATCATAGAGTTGGAAGAGACCACAAGGGCCATCCAGTCCAACCCCCTGCCAATCAATCAATCAATCAATCATAGAATCATAGAGTTGGAAGAGACCACAAAGGGCCATCCAGTCCAACCCCCTGCCAATCAATCAATCATAGAATCATAGAGTTGGAAGAAACCACAAAGGCCATCCAGTCCAACCCCCTGCCAAGCAGGAAACATCCTCTCTCCTTTTTTCTCTGGGGCAGGAATTGTGAAGATTTGGGCCAGTATGCCGGTATTTATCCAAACTCCGCCCCCCCCATTTCCCTGTCTTAAATAGAAACATAATTAGGAGTGTTGTTGTTCAGTCGTGTCCGACTCTTCGTGACCCCCTGGACCAGAGCATAATTAGGGATACTAATTTGGATTTTCTGGAACTCTCTAGCTTTCTCCATAATCCAGAGCACGTTGGCATTTTCAGATGTCAAAGAGATAGACAACTACCAGACATTTAGAGGACATCTGAAGGCAGCCCTGTTTAGGGAAGCTTTTAATGTGTGATATTTTAATGTATTTGATTTTTGTTGGAAGCCGCCCAGAGTGGCTGGGGAAATCCAGCCAGATGGGCGGGGTACAAATAATAATAATAATATAATAATAATATTATTATTATTATTATTAATTTGATCTCTGGTTCCTCTGCCCCTTCTTTAAAAAGCAAAGACATCACCTTGCCGACAAAGGTCCGTCTAGTTAAAGCGATGGTTTTCCCAGTAGTGATGTACGGAAGTGAGAGCTGGACCATAAAGAAGGCTGATCGCCGAAGAATGGATGCTTTTGAATTCTGGTGCTGGAGGAGACTCTTGAGAGTCCCATGGACTGCGAGAAGATCCAACCGATCCATTCTGAAGGAAATCAGCCCTGAGTGGTGACTGGAAGGACAGATCCTGAAGCTGAAGCTCCAATACCACATGAGAAGAGAAGACTCCCTGGAAAAGGCCTTGGTGTTGGGAAAGATGGAGGGTGCAAGGAGAAGGGGATGAGAGAGGATGAGATGGTTGAAATCAGCCCTGACTGCTCACTGGAAGGACAGATCCTGAAGCTGAGGCTCCAAGTACTTTGGCCACCTCATGAGAAGAGAAGACTCCCTGGAAAAGACCCTGATGTTGGGAAAGATGGAGGGCACAAGGAGAAGGGGACGACAGAGGACGAGATGGTTGGACAAGGGTTCTCGAAGCTACCAACATGAGTCTGACCAAACTGCGGGAGGCAGGGGGAAGACAGGAGTGCCTGGCGTGCTCTGGTCCATGAGAAGAGAAGACTCCCTGGAAAAGACCCTGGATGTTGGGAAAGATGGAGGGCACAAGGAGAAGGGGATGACAGAGGACGAGATGGTTGGACAGTATTCTCGAAGCTACCATCATGAGCACTTCTAGAAGAAGAAGAAGAAGAAGAAGAAGAAGAAGAAGAAGAAGAAGCAGCAACATGTCTGAGCTTCAGGCCTAAAGCGGTTGCCATCCTTGGGAATCCTTAACCTCTGGAGGGATAGATCCCCAATCTATCCCTGAGGATGATCGATAGACAGACTCTGTGCTAGCGCCGAACGGAAGGGCTCTCACACTTGGCACCAAGAAAGCCACTTGTCTCCTGTCTCCTTTGGTGGGCCAGCGCGGCATGAATTTTAACTGATTTTAATAATTTTATTGTTTATCTTTGTAACAATGTTCTATGGTATTTTGTGTCAAGGCATGGACCTCACAAATTTACCGTATTTTTCACTCCATAAGACATAAGACTCACCTAGTTTTTAGAGAAGGAAAGGTTTCTTTGAGGATCAGCTGAAAGTGGTGCAGCTTCTTTTTCAAAGAGGAAAAGCCCCGTTTTTATGGGGTTCAACTCACAGTTCTGCAGCTTCTAGTCCTACAGCCATTTCTACAGTTTCCAGACAGATAATCTAATCAGCCAGTCACATGTCGCTGGGGAAACAAACAGCCTCCCTCTGCATTCAACAATGGAGGCCTGGGCAAGGGGGCGGGGCTGGAAAGGGAGCCTTATCTCTCTCCCATCACTTGCTGAACAGCTGTTCAGCGGCTTCCTTTCAACACCCCCTTCTCTCTTTGTAAAAAAAAGAGCACGATCTGCTTTTGGCCCCTAGGCAATTCAGCTCCAGGGACCATGCATTCGCTCCATAAGACGCACAGACATTTTCCCCTTACTTTTTAGGAGGGGAAAAGCGTGTCTTACGGAGCAGAAAATACGGTAATAAACTTCTTGTTGAGTGTGCTACCGCCAAACGAAGGGCTGCCACACTTGGCACCAAGAAAGCCACTTGCTACCTGAAACTCAAAACGCGGTCAGAGGTTACGGGAGAGAGAGAGAGAGAAGCCCTTGCTGGCGTGAGGATGCCGGAGGCGGTGTTAGAAATTTCGACATCTTCAAACGGCAGAGAGCCAGGGTTGGAGGAACCTGCCAAAATTGGCTAAGCCTGCAGTCCTGGTTTTTATTTTTTCCTTTCCCCAAGTCGAACGTCTTCAAAGCCTGCTCTTCTCACTGCAGGGCACAAGCAGCTGCCAGAGCCGGTTTGATCCCCTTCGGCTTTTGGCAGCTCTCGGCTCGAAACACCGGCGAAAGGGGGGAAAAAATTTCCAAGTCGCTATTATCGCCCGTCAGGTTTATCAATATTGTGGCGCGGTTCTCGGGGGACGCCGGAGAGTGCCAGAAGCATAACGGGACGGGGGGTGGGTGGGAAGGAAGGGAGCAGCTCCCGGTCTTCAAATAAATGCTAATTTTTTTAAAATACGCTCGCCCGGCGCTTTTGGGGAACGGCTTCAGGAGAAGGGAATATGTATCAGAGGGGGCGGGCTGGGGCCGGTTGTCTTTTTCCTGCGGTATTCAGCTGCCGGTTTCATTAAGCCCCTTTAATTAGATTCCAGATGCTAATTTGCAAGTCGATAGCAGAGGGTGCGGGGGCCACTTGGCTTTGAATCGTCTCGCTGCGATGTCTTGCAAGGACAACCGCTGCCCTTTCAAAGCCCGAGCAAGTTAGCCGGGCAATTAGCAAACAAAGGAGCTGCGTTAATCTCGACAGGGGGGAAAATATACTGTATATTCTGGCGTATAAGACTACTTTTTAATCCAGGAAAATCTTCTCAAAAGTCGGGGGTCGTCTTATACGCCGGGTGGAGAATCTGCAGTCGAGTATATCTCAAACTCTATATTTTAACTGGAAAAGTTGGGGAGTCGTCTTATACATGCCGGAAAATATGGTATATATATTGATTTCCCACGCATTTTAATGGCCGCGGCGCCGAGGTTTTATAATGTTATAAAGTTACTAAAGGAAGATTAGAAATGAAGGCAGAAGAGAGGATGTGAGGAAGTCCCCAAACAATGTTAGGATTCAGATAAGGATAGTGTTTATTTGTTAAGATTTTTGGGATTTTTTGTCGTTTTTTTGTTGTATTTTGTATGTTCTGTGTGTTTTATTGTTAAATTTTTTAATAAATTTTCTTTAAAAAAAAAAAAGGTCTCACCGCGCATGCATCGGCGGGCGACCGATTCAACAGTAACGCGTTTGAGTGGTGCATGCAGAGATTTACCAAATGTTGCCCGGTCTTTTCGCAGAAGGGCTGTCGTCGTGTGACCTGGTTACGCTGCTAAACCTTCCAATAACCCGTGCTAGACAAAAGATTACAGGAAGGATTCGAAACCGGCGGGACCAGGTTCGAATCCTATGCTAGACTAAAGAAAACAGGAAGGATTCGAAACCGGCGGGACCAGTTTTGAATCCTACGCTAGACTAAAGATTACAGGAAGGATTCGAAACCGGCAGGACCAGTTTCGAATCCTATGCTAGAGAAAAGATTACAGGAAGGATTCGAAACCAGCGGGACCAGTTTCGAAACCTATGCTAGGCAAAACCTATGCCTGACAAAAGAATACAGGAAGGATTCGAAACTGGCGGGACCAGTTTTGAATCCTATGCTAGGCAAAACCTATGCTAGACAAAAAAGATTACAGAAAGGATTCGAAACCGGCGGAACCAGAGACTCTTCGCGGATTGGGAAAAATTTGAAAATTATTTGTTTGTTTTTTTGCAAATATGTTTTTATTTTCCATTAACAAAACAAAATAAATACATAAATACAGATGGAGGGCGCAAGGAGAAAGGGACGACAGAGGGCGAGATGGCTGGACAGGGCTCTCGAAGCTTTCCCCCCACCACTAGAATGTATTCTAATATTTGTTGAAAGCTGCCCATAGTGGCTGGGGAGACCCAGCAAGATGAGCGGGGTATAAATAATAATAATTATTATTATTATTATTATTATCATTATCATTATTATTATTACTACCAACATGAGTCTGGCCAAACTGCAGGAGGCAGGGGAAGACAGGAGGGCCTGGCATGCTCTGGTCCATGGGGCCACAAAGAGTCGGACACGACTAAACGACAACAACCCAACAAAACCAGTAGTTTTAGAAGAGACTAGGCAGATAGATAGATAGATAGAAGACAGACAGATAGACAGACAGACAGATAGATGGATGGTAGATAGATAGATAGATAGATAGATAGATAGATAGATAGATAGACAGACAGGGAAGACAGGAGGGCCTGGTGTGCTCTGGTCCATGAGAAGAGAAGACTCCATGGAAAAGACCCTGATGTTGGGAAAGATGGAGGGCACAAGGAGAAGGGGACGACAGAGGACGAGATGGCCACCTCATGAGAAGAGAAGACTCCCTGGAAAAGACCCTGATGTTGGGAAAGATGGAGAGCACAAGGAGAAGGGGATGACAGAGGATGAGATGGTTGGACAGTGTTCTCCAAGCTACCAACCTGAATCTGACCAAACTGCGGGAGACAGGGGAAGACAGGAGTGCCTGGCGTGCTCTGGTCCATGGGGTGACAGAGTCGGACACGACTAAACAACAACAACCCAACAAAACCAGTAGTTTTAGAAGAGACTAGGCAGATAGATAGATAGATAGATAGACAGACAGATAGACAGACAGACAGATAGATAGACGATAGATAGATAGACAGACAGATAGGCAGGGGAAGACAGGAGTGCCTGGCGTGCTCTGGTCCATGGGGTGACAGAGTCGGACACGACTAAACAACAACAACCCAACAAAACCAGTAGTTTTAGAAGAGACTAGGCAGATAGATAGATAGACAGACAGACAGATAGACAGACAGATAGATAGATGGATAGATAGACAGACAGATAGGCAGGGGAAGACAGGAGTGCCTGGCGTGCTCTGGTCCATGGGGTGACAGAGTCGGACACGACTAAACAACAACAACCCAACAAAACCAGTAGTTTTAGAAGAGACTAGGCAGATAGATAGATAGATAGATAGATAGATAGACAGGGAAGACAGGAGGGCCTGGTGTGCTCTGGTCCATAAGAAGAGAAGACTCCATGGAAAAGACAGACAGAGAGATAGACAGACAGACAGATAGATGGATGGTAGACAGACAGACAGATAGATAGACAGACAGACAGATAGGCAGGGAGAAGACAGGAGTGCCTGGCGTGCTCTGGTCCATGGGGTCACGAAGAGTCGGACACGACTAAACGACTAAACAACAACAACCCAACAAAACCAGTAGATAGATAGATAGATAGATAGACAGACAGATAGATAGATGGATGGTAGATAGATAGATAGATAGATAGATAGATAGATAGATAGATAGATAGACAGATAGGCAGGGGAAGACAGGAGTGCCTGGCGTGTTCTGGTCCATGGGGTAACGAAGAGTCGGACATGACTCAACCACAACACTATCACAATTCTACAAATAAACAGTACAGTAGGCAGAGAGAGATCGCTTACCTCCATGTCGGGCTTGAATTTGTCTTCAAAAACTGCCATGGCTGCCAAGGAACCTGAACCTGAAAAGAGCCAAGAGAAGTTTTCATTTTCTTTGGCCATAATGATTTTGATGGATTTTACGCATTGATAAAATTCATCCCATCGGTCTTTTCCTCTTATAACATTTTGGCTTTTGAAGGCCATGACTTCCCTCAAACCCTCCGCATGATATTCTAGTATCTATCACTTCTATCTAGACTTCTTAAATCAATCATTGCTCTAAATCAGCGTTCCCCAACCTTGGGCCCCCCAGCTGTTTTTGGACTAAAACTCCCATCATTCCTGACCACTGGCTTTGCTAGCTAGGCATGATGGGAGCTGTAGTCCCAAAACAGCTGGAACTAAATCATCACATTCATCTCAATCACTAAAGTTTCATATTGACAACGGCGTTTCTTCGTTAATCGACAAAGCTTCTTGCAGTCCTACCAACATATTCAATTGAATACAATTCTCCTTCAGATAATATGGTCTGAAGCTCAACATCCAAAAAGCTAAGATCATGGCCTCTGGTCCCATCACCTCCTGGCAAACAGAAGGGGAAGAAATGGAGGCAGGGAGAGATTGGACTTTCTTGGGCTCACGAAGAGTCGGACATGACTGAACGACTGAACAACAACGTCCTTCAGATAGTCCGTAAAATTATAACATTCTTTAGTGAATTCCTGGTCCCGCTGTTCTCGGATTCTTCCCGTCATTTTGTCCAGATCCGCATACTCCAATCATTTCACTGTCCATTCTTCCTTTGTCGCCATTTCTTCTTGCTGAGAAGTTTCCATTTTCATTTTCACTAGCACCATTTATGGTTTCCAAATCATAGAATCCTAGAGTTGGAAGAGACCCCAAGGGCCATCCAGTCCAACCCCCTGCCAAGCAGGAAACACCATCAAAGCATTCCTGACAGATGGCTGTCAAGCCTCTGCTTCAAGACCTCCAAAGAAGGAGACTCCACCACACTCCTTGGCAGCAAATCCCACCGTCCAACAGCTCTTACTGTCAGGAAGATTCCCTGGAAAAGTCCCTCATGTTGGGAAAGATGAAGGGCACAAGGAGAAGGGGACGACAGAGGATGAGATGGTTGGACAGTGTTCTCGAAGCTGCCAACATGAGTCTGACCAAACTGCGGGAGGCAGTGGAAGACAGGAGGGCCTGGCGTGCTCTGGTCCATGAGAAGAGAAGACTCCTGGAAAAGACCCTGATGTTGGGAAAGATGGAGGGCACAAGGAGAAGGGGACGACAGAGGACGAGATGGTTGGACAGTGTTCTCGAAGCTACCAACATGAGTCTGACCAAACTGCGGGAGGCAGTGGAAGACAGGAGTGCCTGGCGTGCTCTGGTCCATGGGGTCACGAAGAGTCGGACAAGACTGAACAACAACAGCAGCAGCATGGCAGCGAGGGTGGTGGGTGGTCCTGCTGTTCTAGGGAAATAAAATATCCCCACTGGGTATGACCAAGCCTTCAGGAGCACCTCTCTAAATCCTGGAGTTTTGGGGTTTGGGGGCAGCATTTCTAGAACAGCTGAGATATTTTCTAAAAATATGTATACTGAGCCGTGTGTGTCCCAGCCAGAAGCTTTGAGAAGAGGCACACAAGGGCTTTTAAAATCACAGCCCAACTTTGCCTTTCCCAAAAGAAAGCTCCCCAACTTCGGCTTCCCGCAAAAAGCTCCCCAACTTTGGGTAGATCGCCGCCGGTCTTTTCACGGCAATGGGTAGATCACGGCCCGTTTTGTTTTATACCGCGAGTAGATCGCAGCCTATTGCGAGTCGGACGCCCCTGGTTTGGCATGTGCACCGAAAGGTACAGGAATCCGCGCGGCCATTCAGCCACATCTCCTCCAGTTCCGTTTGATCGTGTTTCGGATTGTTTCCAGTTTGCGCTACAAAACCGCGAGGCAGAGCAGACCAGAGCGGCCGACGTGAATCCCGCGCAAAGGTTGAAATGCACGCATATTTGGCGGTTTCAAGAGCTGATACTAACAGAAGAGGCCCTTTCCCAATGTCGGCTCCGAGCGTGACAAGTCTGCGAATGATTTGGCAATCTTGAATCAGCTATGTTCGGAAGAGAACGCGACTCTTCCCCGCACGGAAACCGTCATCGTGCTTCAGCGCGGCCCAGACACTATTTCAGGACGCTCCGCTTTCGGAGATTGAATAAAGTGAGCGGCAATTTTTTATGCCAATTAGGAGGTTTTCTCTGGCATTTATTACTTTCTAACTTGTTTTGCATACCCCTCTCTGTTTAGCTGGGTCACCCGGAAAGCGGCATTTCCCATTTAAAGTGATTTGTGTACTTCGCTTGACCACCTTGGCGGTTTAGTGAGAGAAAAAGGCGGCGATTAAAGGGTTTTCAAATGAGGTTTCCTGCTGGTTTTATCAAGTCTGCCGAATGTCTAATGAAAAGGGAGAAGATGGTAGTGACACTGCCGAGAAAATACAGATCTTTTCTGAACCATTTACGGAGGCCCAATTATACATCAAATTTAAAGGGTAGAGGCAGATTTACGGACACAAATCAATGAGCATGCTAATTCCAGCGAGGGGGACAAAGACTCCTTCTGTTGTGGAATATTTCTGCGGCAGAGGATCATTGCCTTCACAGCACCGAATACATCACATTTATAAACAGCGGGGTGCAGAAAACGTCTTCTTAGCAATGGCTATTCGTTTTAGCCACGGAGCGACATACAGCTCCGTTTCCCCAAAGGTGGGACAAGAAGCTACGTAGAATCCTAGAGTTGGAAGAGACCCCAAGGGCCATCCAGTCCAACCCCCTGCCAAGCAGGAAACACCATCAAAGCATTCCTGACAGATGGCTGTCAAGCCTCCGCTTCAAGACCTCCAAAGAAGGAGACTCCACCACACTCCTTGGCAGCAAATTCCACTGTCCAACAGCTCTTACTGTCAGGAAGTTCTTCCTAATGTTTAGGTGGAATCTTCTTTCTTGTAGTTTGAATCCATTGCCCCGTGTCCGCTTCTCTGGAGCAGCAGAAAACAACCTTTCTCCCTCCTCTAGATGACATCCTTTGATATATTTGAACATGGCTATCATATCGCCCCTTAACCTTCTCTTCTCCAGGCTAAACATACCCAGCTCCCTAAGCCGTTCCTCATAAGGCATCGTTTCCAGGCCTTGGACCATTTTGGTTGCCCTCCTCTGGACACGTTCCAGCTTGTCAGTATCCTTCTTGAACTGGGGTGCCCAGAACTGGACACAGTCTTCCAGGTGAGGTCTGACCAGAGCGGAATACAGTGGTACTATTACTTCCCTTGATCTAGACGCTATACTCCTATTGATGCAGCCCAGAATTGCATTGGCTTTTTTAGCTGCTGCATCACACTGTTGACTCATGTCAAGTTGATGGTCTACCAAGACTCCTCGATCCTTTTCACATGTCCTGCTCTCAAGCCAGGTGTCACCCATCCTGTATTTGTGCCTTTCATTTTTTTTGCCCAAGTGTAGTACTTTACATTTCTCCTTGTTAAAATTCATCTTGTTTGCTTTGGCCCAGTTCTCTAATCTGTTAAGGTCATTTTGAAGTGTGATCCTGTCCTCTGGGGTATTAGCCACCCCTCCCAATTTGGTGTCAGTTTAGAACTGGATATGGAACTGCTGATGGGTTCGAAATTGGGAAAGGAGTACAACAAGGCTGTATATTTTCTCCATGCTTATTTCACTTAAACGCGGAAGGAGAAGGGGACGACAGCGGGTGAGATGGTTGGACAGTGTTCTCGAAGCCGCCAACATGAGTCTGACCAAACTGCGGGAGGCAGGGGAAGGCAGGAGGGCCTGGTGTGCTCTGGTCCATGAGAAGAGAAGACCCCCTGATGTTGGGAAAGATGGAGTGCACGAGGAGAAGGGGACGACAGAGGACGACATGGTTGGACAGGGTTCTCAAAGCGACCAACATGAGTCTGACCAAACTGCGGGAGGCAGCGGAAGACAGGAGGGCCTGGCGCGCTCTGGTCCATGGGGTCACGAAGAGTCGGACACGACTAAATGACTAAACAACAACAGGGGAGAGCAACATGCACAAGGCGCATGCCCAAAATAGCGAACAAGAAGAAGTGTGTGCTGACCCACAAGGAGGTCAACGTGAAGTACAGTAGTGCTGCCTTCGATGAGGTTTATGAGGCAAGCCTTATTGCCAAACTCCCAACCACAGGAATAAGCAGAATCTGGTGGAATGACAGGCAGGCAGGTTCGCGTTGGAGTTTTAACAGGCAAGACAAGAGCTGCAACGGGGCACAAGAAATATTTCACAACTATCTATTTTTTTATTTAATTTCTATCCAGGCTTTCCTTCGGAAACAGCCCCTTTTTCATTCACACTATACAAAATTCCCAACGTTCTGGAAGGCAGGGGGGGATGAGTAGGGTGTGAATTGAGAACATACAGTCAAGATGTATAAAGAAAATGAAAAATAAAATAAAAAATTCCTTCCAGTAGCACCTTAGAAACCAACTATTTTTGTACTTGGTCTGAGCTTTCGTGTCCATGCGCACTTCTTCAGATACGCTGTGTGCACATGCACACTTCTTCAGATACACTGAAACAGAAGTCGCCAGACCCTTATATATAGTGAGAGAGTGGGGAGAGGTTTGTGTAGATAGATAGATAGATAGATAGATAGATAGATGGATGGATGGCTAGATAGATGGATAGATGGATAGATGGATGGTTAGATAGATAGATAGATAGATAGATAGATAGATAGATAGATAGATAGATAGATAGATAGATGGGTCTGGTGACACTTCTTCAGATACACTGAAACAGAAGTAACCAGACCCTTATGTATAGTGAGAGAGTGGGGAGAGGTGTGTGTAGATAGATAGATAGATAGATGGATGGATAGATAGATGGATAGATAGATAGATAGATGGGTCTGGTGACACTTCTTCAGATACACTGAAACAGAAGTCGCCAGACCCTTATATATAGTGAGAGAGTGGGGAGAGGTTTGTGTAGATAGATAGATGGATAGATAGATAGATAGATAGATAGATAGATGGGTCTGGTGACACTTCTCCAGATACACTGAAACAGAAGTCGCCAGACCCTTATATATAGTGAGAGAGTGGGGAGAGGTTTGTGTAGATAGATAGATAGATAGATAGAGGTATAGATAGATAGATAGATAGATAGATAGATAGATAGATAGATAGATGGATAGATGGGTCTGGTGACACTTCTTCAGATACACTGAAACAGAAGTAACCAGACCCTTATGTATAGTGAGAGAGTGGGGAGAGGTGTGTGTAGATAGATAGATAGATAGATAGATAGATAGATAGATGGATAGATAGATAATAATAATAATAATAATAATAATAATAATAATAATAATAATAATAATAATAATAATTTTATTTATACCCCGCCCATCTGGCCTGGGTCTCCCCAGCCACTCTGGGCGGCCTCCAACAAATACCGAAATACAATACAAAGTCACAGTTTAAAAACTTCCCTAAAACAGATAGATAGATAGATGGATAGATAGATAGATAGATGGGTCTGGTGACACTTCTCCAGATACACTGAAACAGAAGTCGCCAGACCCTTATATATAGTGAGAGAGTGGGGAGAGGTTTGTGTAGATAGATAGATAGATGGGTCTCGTAACTTCTGTTTCAGTGTATCTGATGAAGTGTGCAGGGAGAGATTTCACTTTCTTGGGTTCCATGATCACTGCAGATGGTGACAGCAGTCACGAAATTAGAAGACGCCTGCTTCTTGGGAGAAAAGCAATGACAAACCTAGACAGCATCTTAAAAAGCAAAGACATCACCTTGCCGACAAAGGTCCGTATAGTTAAAGCTATGGTTTTCCCAGTAGTAATGTACGGAAGTGAGAGCTGGACCATAAAGAAGGCTGATCGCCAAAGAATTGATGCTTTTGAATTATGGTGCTGGAGGAGACTCTTGAGAGTCCCATGGACTGCAAGAAGATCAAACCTATCCATTCTTAAGGAAATCAGCCCTGAGTGCTCACTGGAAGGACAGATCCTGAAGCTGAGGCTCCAGTACTTTGGCCACCTCATGAGAAGAGAAGACTCCCTGGAAAAGACCCTGATGTTGGGAAAGATGGAGGGCACAAGGAGAAGGGGGCGACAGAGGATGAGATGGTTGGACAGTGTTCTCGAAGCTACTAACATGAGTTTGGCCAAACTGCGGGAGGCAGTGAAGGATAGGCGTGCCTGGCGTGCTCTGGTCCATGGGGTCACGAAGAGTCGGACACGACGGAACGACTACAACAAAATGGCCATAGGGCTAATGCAATAAAGAAATTGATTGGTAAAACATTCGGCGAAGTTGCTTTCTTTCACTAAACGGCCGTTCGCGTCTTCCAGCGCTCCGCCTGCCACGCTGGCAAACAAATGCGCCGGGAAGGGAGCAACGTTCGGATCTCCCTAATCCATCAGCGTCGAGAGTCCCTGACAGCGCACTTCTTCACAAGCGCTCATTGTTATTCGATTTGCCGCTCCTCCTCGGCAGAGATCCCGGGCTCTCCGCGGACCCCATCGATCGGCATCATTTTTCACTCCGGTTCCTGGCTCTCTCGGTGGCACCGCCGGCGCGGCGGACAAGACACTGCCAACGCAAGAAGAGCTGATTTATGAATATGAAACGATACGGCGGCAAGGGACCGGCCTTGGCCACGAGAGACCGCCGGGACGCATCTCGCCGCTTCCCGAGTCTGAAGCACAGACGTCAAGCCTTTTAATTGTACGCACGCATCTCATTACAATATCGGCCTCGGCCAGAAGCTTCCCCCCCCCAGCAATCGCGCAATCTTGCACCGCTTGCCGAAATCCGCATTTCTCCATTGTCAGCATAAAGGCTTTAATTTGACGTTTCCGCTCCCGAGTAAGCAGCGAGGGTGTTTGAAGCTCCTCCTAGGAAACGACGCCGGTCTCTTGTTTAGGAAACAAAGTCGGAAGGTGGCAAGGATGGCAATAAGCAACGACTCCCTGGACCTTATTGCTCAGCAATCAGGGTGGATAAAAATCAATGATTTAAAAAAAATAAAAAAATTAAAAAACGGATTTTTTAAAAAATAAAATGCTTTTTGAGTTAAATATATTACCATCCAAAGGTAATATAATCATGAAATTCAATCATGATTAATGGAATTTATTTACCCCCCAAAATTAAACATATACAGCCTTATTCTACGTAATTAAAAAACGAATCTTTGTTTTTTAATTATGTAGAATAAGGCTGTATATGTTTAATTTTGGGGGGTAAATAAATTCCATTAATCCATTCACAATGTCATTTATGCTCTTCCAGAGGTTTTTGTAAGATTATTGGGCAGTTTCTCTGCCTACAAGATATTATCGCAGATGCTTGGTTTACTTTTGCAGTTCTCAAAACTGAATTTGACTCAGCAGAGATCACATGCCTCTTCTTCACAGCAAAAATGTTATAACATGAACAGAGTTGAGAAAAAGACCTTAATCCTATTGTTCTACAAACCTATGAATACAGAATCAACCCCTTCAGTGCTAAGTTTCAAGAAGTTCAGTGAATAGAATAGAAACAATATTTTTCTATTTAAATTGTTATTATTAATTGATTATTTTTCTCCTTCCTGTACAACAGAAAAGTGAATGATTAACCTATTAAATGGATAAAAAAAAACTAATATGAAAAATAAATCCCGTGTTTGGCATTGATTTTAAGAACTCAGGTTCCCAGCACGATATAACACTGTTCTTTGCGGGATCTGAGCGACAACGCGGAGGCCTTGCGGGCGCACATGTCAAATATTGCTGCAAACAGGGGTGGCCGACCGGATGCGGCCCAATCGCCTTCTCAATCCGGCCCACGGACGGTCCAAGAATCAGCTTGTTTTGACATGAGTCGAATGTGTCCTTTTATTTCTGTAAGCAGCCGTTTTCATTCGCTACTGGAGTTCAGTATACGAGACCAACTCATGACATGCAAAGCGAAACATGCCCAGCCTCTCCCTGCCCCGACTTGCACTCCGCAAAGGGGAGATTCGAGAGTCTGCGGGCTGCGTGCCCGGGCTCCCTCTGCGGAGCGCAAGTCGGGGCACAGAGAGACCCCTCTCCCTGCCCCATTTTGCGCTCCGCAAAGGGGTGCCGGGCGGCAGATTCGGGAGCCTGCGGGCTGCGTGCCCGGGCTCCCTTTGCGGACCCCTCTCCCTGCCCCGACTTGCGCTCCGCAAAGGGGTGCCGGGCGGCAGATTCGGGAGCCTGCGGGCTGCGTGCCCGGGCTCCCTTTGCGGACCCCTCTCCCTGCCCCGACTTGCGCTCCGCAAAGGGGTGCCGGGCGGCAGATTCGGGAGCCTGCGGGCTGCGTGCCCGGGCTCCCTTTGCGGACCCCTCTCCCTGCCCCGACTTGCGCTCCGCAAAGGGGTGCCGGGCGGCAGATTCGGGAGCCTGCGGGCTGCGTGCCCGGGCTCCCTTTGCGGACCCCTCTCCCTGCCCCGACTTGCGCTCCGCAAAGGGGTGCTGGGCGGCAGATTCGGGAGCCTGCGGGCTGCCGTTTGGGTTAACTAATCATTCACTACAACCAAGGCGGGAAGGTAATTTTGTTGTTCGGCGGTTTAATAATTGATCCGTTCCGGGGCACATTTATAAATATTAATCCAATTTCATCTTCTGAGTTAATTCAGAGGAGGGTCTGCATAGAATATTGCATCATCAATCCTACCAGAGCGTTCTTTCAAAAGTAAGATATTAGGCACAGAATAAAGATTTCGATACTTTGGAGGGTGCTGTGGCACCATCTATTGGTGCAAAATAGAAAAGCAACACTCTGTTGTTCTCTAAGCCGTGGGTAGGCAACCTAAGGCCCAATCGCCTTCTAAATGCGACCCGCGGACGGTCCGGGAATCGGCGTGTTTTGACATGAGTCGAATGTGTCCTTTTATTTCAAATGCATCTCTGGGTTATTTGCGGAGAAGTGGGACTAGGCCAAGGTCACCCAGCAGCTGCATGTGGAGGAGAGGGGAAGCAAACCCGGTTCCCCGGATTACGAGCCTACCGCTCTTAACCACTACACCACACTGGATTAAGGGACGCGAACCCGGTTCACCAGATTATGAGCCTACTGCTCTTAACCACTAAGGAGCGGGGACGCAAACCCGGTTCACCAGATTACGAGGCCACCGCTCTAAACCACTACACCGCACTGGCTTAAGGGACGCGAACCCGGTTCACCAGATTACAAATCTGCCTCTCTTAACAACTACACCACACTGGCTCTCAATGACGGGGAAAGAAAAACCAATTACGACAGATTTCCGCCAGTGGGCAGCGCGGTTGCCGAAATGGTAGCAGGGAAACGACTCACCCATCGTGACGTAAGGCAGCTTGTCAGTCGATCCGTGGGGATAGATGCTGTAAAGATGGGCTCCGGTGACGTCCACCCCGCCCAGAACCAGGGCTGCGCCAATGTAACCTTGATACCTGGGAGACAGAAGTGTGTTTAGCATAAGAGTGCGTGGACACCAGGACGGCATTCCAAAAATTGTTTTGTTAAAGCTAGGAGCCATGGTTCAAAGATATCAAAGGATGTCACATAGAGGAGGGAGAAAGGTTGTTTTCTGCTGCTCCGGAGAAGCGGACACGGAGCAATGGATTCAAACTACAAGAAAGAAGATTCCACCTAAACATTAGGAAGAACTTCCTGACAGTGAGAGCTGTTCGGCAGTGGAATTTGCTACCAAGGAGTGTGGTGGAGTCTCCTTCTTTGGAGGTCTTTAAGCGGAGGCTTGACAGCCATCTGTCAGGAATGCTTTGATGGTGTTTCCTGCTTGGCAGGGGGTTGGACTGGATGGCCCTTGGTGGTCTCTTCCGATTCTATGATTCTATGGTTGTTGCTGAGTCGTTTAGTCACGTCCGACTCTTCGTGACCCCATGGACCAGAGCGTGCCAGGCTCTCCTGTCTTCCCCTGCCTCCCACAGTTTGGTCAGACTCATGTTGGTGGCTTCGAGGACACTGTCCAACCATCTTGTCCTCTGTCTTTCCCTTCTCCTTGTGCCCTCCATCATTGCAACATCAGGGTCTTCTCCAGGGAGTCTTCTCTTCTCATGGACCAGAGCACGCCAGGCCCTCCTGTCCTCCACTGCCTCCCGCAGTTTGGTCAGACTCATGTTGGTGGCTTCGAGAACACTGTCCCACCATCTCGCCCTCTGTCGCCCCCTTCTCCTTCTGCCCTCCATCTTTCCAACATCAGGGTCTTTTCCAAGGAGTCTTCTCTTCTCACGAGGTGGCCAAAGTCTTGGAGCCTCAGCTTCAGGATGTGTCCCTCCAGTGAGCACTCAGGGCTGATTTCAACCATGTCATCCTCTGTCGTCCCCTTCTCCTTCTGCCCTCCATCTTTCCCAACATCAGGGTCTTCTCCAGGGAGTCTTCTCTTCTCATGAGGTGGCCATCTCCTCCTCTGTCGTCCCCTTCTCCTTGTGCCCTCCATCTTTCCCAACATCAGGGTCTTTTCCAGGGAGTCTTCTCTTCTCATGAGGTGGCCATCTCGTCCTCTGTCGTCCCCTTCTCCTTGTGCCCTCCATCTTTCCCAACATCAGGGTCTTTTCCAGTGAGTCTTCTCTTCTGAGGGACCAGAGCACGCCAGGCACCCCTAGCCTCCACTGCCTCACGCAGTTTGGTCAGACTCAAGTTGGTAGCTTCAAGGACACTGTCCAACCATCTCACCTTGCCGACAAAGGTCCGTCTAGTTCAAGCTATGGTTCTCCCAGCTGGGATGTATGGAAGTGAGAGCTGGACCATCAAGAAGACTGAAATTAAAAGACGCCCACTTTTTGGCAGAAAATCAATGAGAAACCTAGACAGCATCTTAAAAAGCAGAGACCTCGCCTTGCCGACAAAGGTCAGTCTAGTTCAAGCGATGGTTTTCCCAGCACTGATGTGTGGAAGTGAGACCTAGACCATCAAGAAGGCTGATCGCCGAAGAATGGATGCTTTTGAATTCTGGTGCTGGAGGAGAGAGTCCCATGGACTGCAAGAAGATCAAACCTATCCATTCTGAAGGAAATCAGCCCTGAGTGCTCACTGGAAGGACAGATCCTGAAGCTGAGGCTCCAATACTTTGGGCACCTTATGATGAGAAGACTCCCTGGGAAAGACCCGGGTGTTGGGAAGGATGGAGGACACAAGGAGAAGAGGACGAGATGGCCACCTCGTGAGAAGAGAAGACTCCCTGGAGAAGACCCTGATGTTGGGAAAGATGGAGGGCGCAAGGAGAAGAGGACGAGATGGCCACCTCGTGAGAAGAGAAGATTCCCTGGGAAAGACCCTGATGTTGGGAAGGATGGAGGGCACAAGGAGAAGGGGACGACAGAGGACGAGATGGCCACCTCATGAGAAGAGAAGACTCCCTGGAAAAGACCCTGATGTTGGGAAAGATGGAGGGCACAAGGAGAAGGGGGCGACAGAGGACGAGATGGCCACCTCATGAGAAGAGAGGACTCCCTGGAGAAGAACCCTGAGGCTGGGGAAGATGGAGTGTGTCTCTTCATCAGCTATCGTTTCTTCGTTTTATGGTCAAAGTTTAGGGAAATTTTTAAACTGTGATATTTTAAATGTATTTTAATGTTTGGTGGAAGCCGCCCAGAGTGGCTGGGGAGACCCAGCCAGATGGGCGGGGTACAAATAATAAATTATTATTATTATTATTCTATTATTATTAGTCACACTCATAAACACTTTGACCATAAAACTAAGAAACGATAGCTGATGAAGAATAAACGAAACAGGGCCTTGTCCTGGAGTTAACAATCGTTGTAACTGGAATTTGTTTTATACTTTCAACAACAAAAATAGAGAAAACCATTGTTTATTGCCGTCGTGGCCCGAGTCCTTGCAATGTTTCAAATTTATTTCCTGTATTCTACAAGGACTCCCAATTTTCTTTTCTTTTTTGCCAAATCATTTTTATTCGCTTTTCCAATCCTAAAAATCACATGGTATATTTATTAATATCAATTAATCCATATACTCCAATTAGTCCAAATAAGTCCAAATAAATGGCCGAATAATGAGTTTTTAAAGACTTCCCTTGCTTCAGACAATTAGGATTTTGATCATCCTCTTAATTCCATTGCCTCCGTAGTCTCGGTGTCATCCGTCTTCTTTCTGATGTTATCTGTCGCTCTTTCCATTTTCTTTCACGCCACCGAGTGCTTTCGCCAGTGAGATAAAACAGCCAAAATCCATCATGACTGTGTGGATTTTATGTCCGCACTTTTACCCACCCCGGACTCCCAATTTTCTAATTTACCTGAAGAGCATCTGCTTCAGCATTCGGTTGGCTGTCACCACCCTGGGAAGCCGCCCGGTCGAGAGCGAGTGGAGCTCCATGTTGGAAGAGATCAGCTGGGTTGTCATTTCGGTGTCCGCCGCCGTCCCGGCCCCGCAACAACTGCAAACGGAATTAATTCGTTGAGTCAAAAAAGCAGGTTCTGAACAATTCTCCCAAATCCGCACCCCCGGATCTCATTTGCCACTCTACAAGGTGAAACTGTCCCTTTAATTTTATTCATTATAACGTAGCTGTCCATAGGGTGAAAGAACAGCTATGTTATAATGAATAAAATCAAAACGACAGATAATATTTTTGTTAAAATGTTAAGAGAAAAATGAATTTAGAAGGTGATGAAATGAATCAATTGTGTGGAATAGAAGAGTGGCGTAAAGAAGACATCATAAGGAAGAAGGGAAGTCGATAGGTTTGGAAAGTGTTATGTTATATCTATGTATGTGTTTTATTTAAAATCAATAAAAAAAATTATCTGCAAATTAAAAATAGAAACTCAAAAAATCAGAATATTGTGGAAAGGTTCCTTTCTTTCAGGGATTCAACTTAAAAGGTGAAACTAAGAGATGAGATAAGACTCATGGCATGGTGGAGATGGAGATACAGGTGCAACTCAAAAAATTAGAATATCGTGGAAAGGCTTGTTTCTTTCAGGAATTCAACTTAAAAGGTGAAACTAAGAGATGAGATAAGACTCATGCCATGCAAAGCGAGATACATCAAGCCTTTATTTGTTATAATTGTGACGATTACGGCGTCCAGCTGATGAGAACCCCAAATTCACAATCTCAACTTGGGGGTTTTCACCAGCTGGACGCCAAAAGCATCACAATTATAACAAAGAAAGGCTGGACATCTCTCGCTTTGCATGTCGTGAGTCGCTCTCATATATTAAACTCCAGTAGCTAATGAAATAATAAGAATAATATTAATAACAATTTATTATTTGTACCCTTGCCCATCTGGCTGGGTCGCGCCCCCCCCCCAGCCACTCTGGGAGGCCTCCAACAGATATTAAAATATATTAAAATATCACAGGTTAAAAACCTCCCTAAACAGGGCTGCCTTCAGGTATTTTCCGAATGTCAGATAGTTATTGATCTCTTGGACCTCTGCTGGGAGGGCGTTCCACAGGGCGGGAGCCACCACCGAGAAGGCCCTGTGCCTGCTTCCCTGTAGCTTTGCTTCTCGCAGCGAGGGAACCGCCAGAAGGCCCTCGGGACATGGACCCCGGTGTCCGGGCTAAACGACCCTGCTTACATAATTGCTTACAATTGAATGGACATTCTACCGTATTTTCCGGCGTATAAGACGACTGGGCGCATCAGACGACCCCCCAACGTTCCCAGTGAAAAGATGGAGTTTGAGAAATACTCGGCCGCCGATTCTCCACCCGGCGTAGAAGACGACCCCCGACTTTTCGAGAAGATTTCCCTGGATTAAAAAGTAGTCTTATACGCCAAGATATCTGCGGTCAAGTATATCTCAAACTCTGTATTTTCACTGGAAACGTTGGGGGTCGTCTTATACGCCGGAAAATACGGTACTTAAAACAAAAGAAAATTAAAAAATCCCTTCCAGTAGCACCTTAGAGAACTAAGTTTGTTCTTGGTATGAGCTTTCGTGTAGCTGGAATTATATAGATATACGTACTAAATGTTCGGAGAGATATAGTGTATTTTGGAACAGTTCTTGTCGGCGACAATCATCCCTTCGGTGGCTCTCGTATCCGCTCCAAGTACGATCCCGTCCTAGAGAACGGAAGGGGAGATGGCAACGCTGTACTCACTTTCCTGGAAGCTTACTTCTGAGTAGACATTCAGAGGGCGAACGCTGGAAGAGGGGATTTTACGGCAGCAAGCGTAAAGGGAAAGGGCACCCTGAGCGTTCGGCCCGGCCGCGGACGACTCCGGGGTTGCGGGATCTCGCTTTAAGGGCACGGCGTCCGGCCCTGAGCGTTCGGCCCGGCCGCGGACGACTCCGGGGTTGCGGCGCTCATCTCGCTTTATGGACCGAGGGATACGGCGTCCGGCTTCTGGGTCATGTGACTAAGCCGCTTCCGGCGAACCAGAGCAGCGCACGGAAACGCCGTTTAGTTTATAAAGTAGTTTGTAAAGGTAAAGGGACCCCGGACCGTTCGGTCCAGTCGCGGACGACTCTGGGGTTGCGGCGCTCATCTGGCTTTATAGACCGAGGGATCCGGCGTCCGGCTTTCGGGTCATGTGGCCGGCATGACCAGCGAACCCGAGCAGCGCACGGAAATGCCGTCGCCCTTCCCGCCAGAGCGGTGCCTATTGACCCACCTGCGCTTTTGACGTGCTTTCGAACCGCTAGGTGGGCAGGAGCGGCGGGAGCTCACCCCGTCGTCGCGGGGATCCGAACCGCCGATCTCCCGACCGGCGAGCCCTAGGCTCCGGGGTCGGACCCGCCGCGCCACCAGCGCCGATTTGACCGCCGCGAGCATCGGGGCCTCACCTTAAACACCACCCCGGCAATGGTGGTGCCCGTCTTGCGGGCAGTCGGAAGGCGCAGGCCCTTCTTGGTCCCCTCCGCTTCGAGCTGGGAATTCCTGCAACGGGAGTCATTCGTGAGAACGAGGCGCAGGTGCTGGAAATGTGAAAGTCTTCCGCGTAAATAGCGCAAGGGGATCCGGGCCGCTCCGATGGACAGAGGACGAGGAAGAAGGGGTGCTGCAACAAGGAAGCAATGCCAGCCCCAAGCCCCCCCGACACCCCGATTTAATAAAAGAAAGAAAGCCCTACACCCATCCGGCCCCCTGACTGGTTCATTACACATAATAATAATAACAATAATAATAATAATTTATTATTTGTACCCCGCCCATCTGGCTGGGCTTCCCCAGCCACTCTGGGTGGCTTCCGTCAAATTTTAAAATACATTTAAAATATCACAGTTTAAACAAGATACTACAATACAATAATCCATCACACATTGGATGCCTCTCACCCTGACCCTCAGAAAGTTCTCCCTGGTATTTAGTTGCAATCTCCTTTCTTAATTGCCAAGGGGGAATTATTATTATTATTATTATTATTATTATTATTATTATTATTATTATTTATTTGTACCCCGCCCATTTAAAACAGCACAGTTTAAAAACTTCCCTAAACGAAGCTGTCAACCCTCCCTGCGGTTTGCCAATGCTATAATAAGGGAATTTCCAGACGTTTTGGACTACAAATCCCATCATCCCTAGCGAACATGAGCAGTGGTAAGGGATGGTGGGAATTGTAGTACCAATATCTGGGAAGGCCGGAGTTTCCCTATGCCTGACTTCCCCAATCTCAGCCATCCATGTTTTGGACTACAACTCCCATCATCCCTAGCCAACAGGACCAATGGCCAGGGATGATGGGAATTGTAGTACCAAATGTCTGGAGGGCCAAAGTTTGCCAATGCCTGGTTTCCCAAAACTCAGCCGTCCAGACGTTTTGGACTACAACTCCCATCATCCCTAGCCAATAACTCCCATCATCCCTAGCCGACAGGACCAGTGGTCAGGGATGATGGGAATTGTAGTACCAAATATCAGGAGGGCCAAACTTTGCCTATACCTGGCTTCCCCAAACTCAGCCGTCCAGCTGTTTTCGACTACAACTCCCATCATCCGTAGCCAACAGGACCAATGGTCAGGGATGATGGGAATTGTAGTCCCAAATGTCCGGAGGCACAAAGTTTACCTATGCCTGGATTCCCCAAACTCAGCCATCTAGATGTTTGGGGACTACAACTCCCATCATCCCTAGCAAACAGGACCAGTTGTCAGGGATGATGGAAACTTTAGTCCCAAATGTCTGGAGGGCCAAAGTTTGCTTATGCCAACAGGACCAGTGGTCAGGGATGGTGGGAATTGTAGTACCAAATGTCTGCAGGACCAAAGTTTGCCTATGCCTGGCTTCCCCAAACACAGCCGTCCAGACGTTTTGCACTACAACTCCCATCATGCCTACACAACAGGAGCAGTGGCAAGGGATGTCGGGAATTGTGGTACCAAATGTCTGCAGGACCAAGGTTTCCCTGTGCCTGGCTTCCCCAAAGATAGCCATCCATACGTTTTGGACTACAATTCCCATCATCCCTAGTGAACAAGACCTGTGGTAAGGGATGATGGGAACTGTAGTACCAAATGTCTGGAGGACCAAAGTTTGCCTATGCCTGGCTTCCCTAAGTTCAGCCGTCCAGACGTTTTGCACTACAACTCCCATCATCCCTAGCCAACAGGACCAGCGGTAAGGGATGATGGGAATTGTAGTACCAAATGTCTGCAGGGCCAAAGTTTGCCTATGGCTGGCTTCCCCCCACTCAGCCGTCCAGACGTTTTGGACTACAACTCCCATCATCCCTAGTGAACAAGACCTGTGGTCAGGGGTGATGGGAATTGTAGTCCCAAATATCTGGAGAGCCAAAGTGTGCTTATGCCAACAGGACCAGTGGTCAGGGATGATGGGAATTGTAGTACCAAATGTCTGCAGGGCCAAAGTTTGCCTATGCCTGGAGTCCCCAAACTCAGCCCTCCAGACGTTCTGGACTACAACTCACATCGTCCTTAGCCAACAGGACCAGTAGTCAGGGGTGGTGGGAATTGTAGTCCCAAACATCTAGAAGGCTGGAGTTTGCCTATGCCTGGCACCCCCAAACTCAGCCATTTTGGACTAAAACGCCCATCCTCCCTAGCCAACAGGACCAATGGCCAGGGATGATGGGAATTGTAGTACCAAATGTCTGGAGGGCCAAAGTTTGCCAATGCCTGGTTTCCCAAAACTCAGCCGTCCAGACGTTTTGGACTACAACTCCCATCATCCCTAGCCAATAACTCCCACCATCCCTGGCCACCGGTCCTGTTCGCTAGGGATAATGGGAGTTGTAGTCCAAAATGTCTGGACGGCTGAGTTTGGGGAAGCCAGGCATAGGCAAACTCCTGCCCTCTAGACGTTTGGGACTGCAATTCCCATCATCCCTAACCACTGGTCCTGTTGGCTAGGGATGATGGGAGTTATTGGCCAGGGATGGTGGGAATTGTAGTCCCAAATGCCTGCAGGACCAAAGTTTGCCAATGCCTGGTTTCCCAAAACTCAGCCGTCCAGACGTTTTGGACTACAACTCCCATCATCCCTAGCCAATAACTCCCATCATCCCTAGCCAACAGGACCAGTGGTTAGGGATGATGGGAATTGCAGTCCCAAACGTCTAGAGGGCAGGAGTTTGCCTATGCCTGGCTTCCCCAAACTCAGCCGTCCAGACATTTTGGACTACAACTCCCATCATCCCTAGCGAACAGGACCGGTGGCCAGGGATGGTGGGAATTGTAGTCCCAAATGCCTGCAGGACCAAAGTTTGTCTATGCCTGGCTTCCCCAAACTCAACCATCCAGACATTTTGGACTACAACTCCCATCATCCCTAGCGAACAGGACCAGTGGTCAGGGATGGTGGGAATTGTAGTTCCAAACGTCTACAGGGCAGGAGTTTGCCTATGCCTGGCATCCCCATACTCAGCCGTCCAGACTTGTGGACTACAACTCCCATTCTCTTCCTCCGCCTCCGACCCCCCAAAGAACGAAGCAACCTCGGATCCCAAGGTAGCCTAAGCCAAACTTTGGCCCCCCAGACGCTTTGGACTACAACTCCCATCATCCATAGTGAAGAGGACCAGGGGTCAGGGATGGTGGGAGTTGTAGTCTCCAAACATCAAGAGGGCCAGAGTTTGCCTATGCCTGGCTTAAGCCTTGCACCCCCTAAATCAGCCGCCCAGACCTTTTGGACCACAACTCCCATCATCCCTAGCCAACTGGACCAGCGGTAAGGAATGATGAGAATTGTAGTCCCAAAGTCTGGAGGGCCGTAGTTTGCCTATGCCTGGCACCCCCAAACTCAGCCATTTTGGACTACAACTCCCATCATCTCTAGCCAACAGGACCAGTGGTCAGAGATGGTGGGAATTGTAGTCCCAAACGTCTAGAGGGCCGGAGTTTGCCTATGCCTGGCATCCCCAAACTCAGCCATTTTGGACTACAACTCCCATCATCTCTAGCCAACAGGACCAGTGGTCAGAGATGGTGGGAATTGTAGTCCCAAACGTCTAGAGGGCCGGAGTTTGCCTATGCCTGGCATTCCCAAACTCAGCCATTTTGGACTACAACTCCCATCATCCCTTGCCAACAGGACCAGTGGCCAGGGATGGTGGGAATTGTAGTCCCAAACGTCTAGAGGGCCGGAGTTTGCCTATGCCTGGCATTCCCAAACTCAGCCATTTTGGACTACAACTCCCATCATCCCTTGCCAACAGGACCAGTGGCCAGGGATGGTGGGAATTGTAGTCCCAAACGTCTAGAGGGCCGGAGTTTGCCTATGCCTGGCATTCCCAAACTCAGCCATTTTGGACTACAACTCCCATCATCCCTTGCCAACAGGACCAGTGGCCAGGGATGATGGGAATTGTAGTCTCCAAACGTCTGGAGGTCCTGCGCCAGGCTTAAGCGAGAAGAAAGATCCACGGGAAAGCCGCAATAGCCCCGGCGCGCGCGTTGCTTATTCCCGTCGTCGTTATTTCCCACCTTCGCCAAGGCCTCGCCAAGGCCTGGGATTTTCCTGAGTCACGCCGCCCGCCCGCATGCACCCACGCCCGGCTCCCCTCCGCCGCCCGCGCCGCCGCCCCGGCCTTCCCCTCCCCCGGAGCCTCCACTGACCGGGCGCAGTTGTGGAAGCTGAATCCCCCGGCCGCGTCGGCCGGCGAGGCCTGCATGACGGAGAGCGTCGACATCTTCCTCGGGCCGGACGGCTTTTTACCTCAGACTGAGGAGGCGGCGGAAGCGGAAGTGGCCGATGCTGAGTCACGCGGAGGGCCCCGCCCCTTTCCCGCCAAAATCCTGTATCGCGCGGAAGGCCCCGCCCCTTCCCACAAAAAAATATGCGTCGCGAAGAAGGCCCCGCCCCTTTCCCACAAAAAAATATGCGTCGCGAATAAGGCCCCGCCCCTTTCCCACAAAAAGCTGCGTCGCGAAGAAGGCCCCGCCCCTTTCCGTCCAAAAACCTCAGTCGCTAGGAAGGCCCCGCCCCTTTCCCACCGAAACCTGAGTCGCTAGGAAGGCCCCGCCCTTATCCCGCAAAAAGCTGCGTCGCGAGGAAGGCCCCGCCCCTTTCCCGCCAAAAACCTGAGTCGCGAGGAAGGCCCCGCCCCTTTCCCGCCAAAAACCTGAGTCGCGAGGAAGGCCCCGCCCCTTTCCCGCCCAAACCTGAGGGAAGGCGACGTTTTGGGACTTCAATTCCCATCATCCCTGGCTACTGGTCCAGCTAGCTGGGGATGATGGGAGTTGTAGTCCCAAAACAGCTGGAGGGCTGAGTGGAAACAAAATAAAAAATAAAATAAATTCCTTCCAGTAGCGCCTTAGAGACTAACGAAGTTTGTTCTTGGCGTGAGCTTTCATGCGCATGCACACTTCTTCAGATGCTTCTTCGCTTCTTCAAATGAGCTTTCATGCGCATGCACACTTCTTCAGGTGCTTCTTCGCTTCTTCAGATGAGCTTTCCTGCGCATGCACACTTCTTCAGATGCTTCTTCGCTTCTTCAAATGAGCTTTCATGCGCATGCACACTTCTTCAGGTGCTTCTTCGCTTCTTCAGATGAGCTTTCCTGCGCATGCACACTTCTTCAGATGCTTCTTCGCTTCTTCAGATGAGCTTCCCTGCGCATGCACACTTCTTCAGATGCTTCTTTGCTTCTTCGGATGAGCGTTCATGCGCATGCACACTTCTTGATATACTTCTTCCCATTTCAGATGCTTCTTCACTTCAGATGAGCTTTCCTGCGCATGCACACTTCTTCAGATGCTTCTTCACTTCAGATGAGCTTTCCTGCGCATGCACACTTCTTCAGATACTTCTTCAGATGAGCATTCCTGCGCATGCAAACTTCTTCAGATGCTTCTTCGCTTCTTCAGGTGAGCTTTCCTGCGCATGCACGCTTCTTCAGATGCTTCTTCGCTTCTTCATATGAGCTTCCCTGCGCATGCACACTTCACTTCTTCAGAGATGCTTCTTCAGATGCTTCTTCACTTCAGATGAGCTTTCCTGCGCATGCACACTTCTTCAGATGCTTCTTCGCTTCTTCAGATGAGCTTTGCCATGCGCATGCACACTTCTTCAGATGCTTCTTCGCTTCTTCAGATGAGCTTTCCTGCGCATGCACGCTTCTTCAGATGCTTCTTCGCTTCTTCAGATGAGCTTTCCTGCGCATGCACACTTCTTCAGATGCTTCTTCGCTTCTTCAAATGAGCTTTCATGCGCATGCACACTTCTTCAGGTGCTTCTTCGCTTCTTCAGATGAGCTTTCCTGCGCATGCACACGTCTTCAGATGCTTCTTCGCTTCTTCAGATGAGCTTTCCTGTGGGCTGATTCCAACCATCTCGCCCTCTGTTGTCCCCTTCTCCTTGCTGCCCTCCATCTTTCCCAACACCAGGGTCTTTTCCAGGGAGTCTTCTCTTCTCATGGACCAGAGCACGCCAGGCCCTCCTGTCTTCCACTGCCTCCTGCAGTTTGGTCAGACTCATGTTGGTAGCTTCGAGAACACTGTCCAACCATCTCGTCCTCTGTCGTCCCCTTCTCCTTGTGCCCTCCATCTTTCCCAACATCAGGGTCTTTTCCAGGAGTCTTCTCTTCTCATGAGGTGGCCAAAGTCTTGGAGCCTCAGCTTCAGGATCTGTCTAACATTTTAAATAGAAGCATACATTCGACTCATGTCAAAACACCAGGCAGGCCCCACAAAGAACCCAGAGATGCATTTGAAATAAAAGCACACATTCTACCCATGTAAAAACATGCTGATTCCCAGACCATCCGCGGGCCGTATTGAGGAGGCGATTGGGCCTCATCCACCCCCCGGGCCTTAAGTTGCCTACCCCTGCCTTACAGCTAATCCCCACTCAAGGCTAACCCACTCCCCCCAGATCCCACTGAAGCAGACGTGGCCCACCCCAGCTCCCTAAAAGCGAATCCTGGCCCACCTGTTCTGTAGCTGGAACTGTCGTCGTGCACCGAAGGAGAGAGAGATGTCAGGTTGCTAAGGGTCAGTGCCTATGGGTGCCTGGGAGTACCAAAGCCAGGGCCATCTCGTCATACAGGCTGGGCGGTGCGGCACGCCAGGGTGCCGGGCCCCTAGGGCGCCCCCGCGAGCCCGCCGCCGGCTGCTGGAAGCTGATTTTCACCATGGCTGAGCAGGAGCAGCAGCGTCCGAAGCGAAACCCGACGCCTCGTCTGCACTCGACGCGGCTCTCTGGACCATCCGCCGAGCCCACCCCGCCGCCGGGAGGAAGCGCGGAAGTGCCGCCTTGGCTCTTCCCCCCCCTCCCGCGTCTCTCCCCATCACCTTCGCGGGAGCGCCAAGAGTTAACGAGGGTCCACGGACGCGCGTCTTGCGCAGGCGAGCAAGTAGGTGGCCGCGAGAGTCCGAGCTCAGGATGCGTTCCAAAGAGGCTCAGGGGAAGCGAAAGAGGCGGTACGGCGGGGGCGCTGGAGGGATCGCTGCGCCGCGGCGGCCTGACCAAAGCCATCTTCATCCCAGGCTCGGGCGTTTTTGCTAGAGCCCCTGTAATTAGTTGCGCAAATCCGGAGCTGTAAGCCTTTGGGCTAAGCAGCTAATTGAGCGGGCAGACTGCTGCTCCTGCCAAAATGTCAGCTTCCCGGCGCTGAATAGCTGAAAGGAACCAGAGACCAAATTGCAAACATGCGCTGGATTATGGAGAAAGCCAGAGAGTTCCAGAAAAACATCTACTTCTGCTTCATTGACTGCAAAAGCATTTGACTGTGTCGACCACAGCAAACTATGGCAAGTTCTTAAAGAAATGGGAGTGCCGGATCACCTCATTTGTCTCCTGAGAAATCTCTATGTGGGACAAGAAGCTACAGTTAGAACTGGATATGGAACAACTGATTGGTTCAAAATTGGGAAAGGAGTACGACAAGGCTGTATATTGTCTCCCTGCTTATTTAACTTATATGCAGAATTCATCATGCGAAAGGCTGGACTGGATGAATCCCCAACCGGAATTAAGATTGCCGGAAAAAATATCAACAACCTCAGATATGCTGATGATACTACCTTGATGGCAGAAAGTGAGGAAGAATTAAAGAACCTTTTAATGAGGGTGAAAGAAGAGAGCGCAAAATATGGTCTGAAGCTCAACATAAAAAAAACTAAGATCATGGCCACTGGTCCCATCACCTCCTGGCAAATAGAAGGGGAAGAAATGGAGGCAGTGAGAGATTTCACTTTCTTGGGTTCCATGATCACTGCAGATGGTGACAGCAGTCACGAAATTAGAAGACGCCTGCTTCTTGGGAGAAAAGCAATGACAAACCTAGACAGCATCTTAAAAAGCAAAGACATCACCTTGCCGACAAAGGTCCGTATAGTTAAAGCTATGGTTTTCCCAGTAGTAATGTGGAAGTGAGAGCTGGACCATAAAGAAGGCTGATCGCCGAAGAATTGATGCTTTTGAATTATGGTGCTGGAGGAGACTCTTGAGAGTCCCATGGACTGCAAGAAGATCAAACCTATCCATTCTAAAGAAATCAGCCCTGAGTGCTCACGAAGGACAGATCCTGAAGTTGAGGCTCCAGTACTTTGGCCACCTCATGAGAAGAGAAGACTCCCTAGAAAAGACCCTGATGTTGGGAAAGATGGAGGGCACAAGGAGAAGGGGACGACAGAGGATGAGATGGTTGGACAGTGTTTCGAAGCTACTAACATGAGTTTGGCCAAACTGCGAGAGGCAGTGAAGGATAGGCGTGCCTGGCGTGCTCTGGTCCATGGGGTCACGAAGAGTCGGACACGACTGAACGACTGAACACTTGTTAAACCCATTACGCTCCAGCTGCACTTTTCCACCTGTTTCAAAAGACCAAGTTCAGATGCTATCCCCGAACACTGCGTGAGTCACCCCAGCCAACCCCGAGTACACACTGCTTCGGCGTACATGCAGTGTGTGTGTGTGTGTGTGTGTGTGTGTGTGTGTGTGTGTTTTGGGGGGAATTGCAGGTCTGAGTTCCCACAACCTTTTTAAAAAAATATTTTGTATTAAAAGAATTTTTTTAAAACAATACAAATTATCAATCAAATAACCAGCAATCCATGGCGATGTACGCATGAAAAATGCAGCAAGTGTGTTCCTCCCCCCCACCCCCATTTCAAGTTGCTTATTTTACTTTTTTACTTTTCTTTTTAAAATAATTTTTATTAAATTTTTAACTAAAAACATACATAAAGAAAAAACATAACTACAATAAACAACATACACAAAAACACAACAAAAACAATAACCTATTACATTTCTATAATAATAATAATAATAATAATAATAATAATAATAATAATAATAATTTTTATTTATACCCCGCCCTTCCCAGCCAAGAACCGGGCTCAGGGCGGCTAACACTAATTAAAATCACAGCAAAAACATAAACACAATCAATTTAAAATAACAGATTAAAATACAAATTTAAAATTCAATATTAAAGCTGCAGTCTCATTTTCAAATAACCCACCAATAAAAGAATGAAGCATAAATATCAAACAGAAACCAACCCAAAGGCCAGGTGGAACAGCTCCGTCTTGCAGGCCCTGCGGAAAGATGCCAAATCCCGCAGGGCCCTGGTCTCTTGTGATAGACTGTTCCACCAAGTCGGGGCCAATACTGAGAAGGCCCTGGCCCTAGTTGAGGCCAACCTAGCATCTTTGTTGCTCGGGACCTCCAAAAGATTATTATTTGAGGACCTTAAGGTCCTACATGGGACAAACATTATGATCCTTCCTCACATCATACACTAGACGAGGGGCAGGTGATGTTTTAACCCAGGGGTCAGTCCCTCAGACCATGCGGTGGGCCGGACTATATTTTGGAGAGGGGAAAAAAGAACAAATTCCTATGCCCCACAAATAACCCAGAGATGCATTTTAAATAAAAGCACACATTCTGCTCATGTAAAAACACCAGGCAGGCCCCACAAATAACCCAGAGATGCATTTTAAATAAAAGGACACATTCTACTCATGTAAAAACACCAGGCAGGCCCCACAAATAACCCAGAGATGCATTTTAAATAAAAGGACACACTCTACTCATGTAAAAACACGCTGATTCACGGACTGTCCGCGGGCCAGATTGAGAAGGCCTATGGGCCGCATCCAGCCCACTGGGCTTAGATTGCCTACCCCGCCTTAACCCGATGCCCATTTTCTGACCTATTTCCCTATGCCTCCAGCCCCACCCCAGCTGTCATTTGCACATGCACAAGTAAAGGTAAAGGTAAAGGGACCCCTGACCATTAGGTCCAGTCGCGGACGACTCTGGGGTTGCGGCGCTCATCTCGCTTTATTGGCCGAGGGAGCCGGCGTCCAGCTTCCGGGTCATGTGGCCGGCAGGACTAAGCCACTTCTGGCGAACCAAAGCAGCGCACGGAAACGCCGTCGACCTTCCCGCCAGAGCGGTACCTATTGATCTGCTTGGACTTTTGACGTGCTTTTGAACCGCTAGGTGGGCAGGAGCAGGGACCGAGCGACGGGAGCTCGCCCCGTCGCCGCGGGGATTCGAACCGCCGACCTTCCGATCGGCAAGCCCTCGGCTCCGCGGTTTAACCCCCAGCGCCACTTGCGCTCTTGTTTCGTAGTTTGCAAAAATCAGGAAGAGCTGTCCTAGGCGTTGAGGGTGGAGCGAGGCTTAGCCCCAAACCTCAAATGCAGAAGGCCATAGTCAAAACAAAATAAGATAAAAAATTCCTTCCCGTAGCACCTTAGAGACCAACTCAGTTTGTTCTTGGGATGAGCTTTCGTGCGCATGCACACTTCTTCAGATACACGGCTACCTACCTGTAAGCCCGAGCGATTCGACAGGTATGTAACCAGTTCAGGTGTGCAGGTGCCTCTGAGTTAGATGTCGAAGTTGGGCAAAACCGCCTTGACTGCTCCATCTCATCAGGTTATGCGCAATCTTGAAAGATCTGGCGTGAGTGACAGCTGCCCTCTCCGGGCAGAAAACCTGAGCATAAATCTTGCATGGGGGCCCGGGCGCGATGCTCAGCTGAGCGCACTTGAAGTCTTGTCCTGAGGAACGTCTACAAACAAATGGCCCTGAGCTGGAATGCGGCAAACAGGGAGACAGCCTCTAATTGGGTGAATTGGACCTCTAGCGCATAACCGGAGCATCATGTGCCGCTGGACTCGGACCACCTCTGCGCTGACCTCCCAATCCCGCAGGGATTTGACTCCTCGCGAGCAGCTACAAGTTGGGAACCGTTTCCAAGCTCCCCGAGAAATCTATTAGAGGCGGCCAAGGGAGCAGAGAGAGGGTTAGTCCATGTTATGAAGCCGGAGGCCAGTTGGGTTCTCAATGGCATCCGGCGCGGGGCGAACCGTACGGAAAGTTTTTAAAACACGATGGCCAGGGAAAAAAACGCGACGTGAAAAACTTTACGGAATGATTGCAAACGTCAAAACTAACCAACCGGAAGACTCCGAAGGTCCTTCGACGAATCGCGGTGCCGGACTTCGCCCGGCGGAGAACCGGCTGTGAAGTTTGGCACGGCCGCACCTCGTGTTACGAACGCTTCGGGATGCGTACAAGGCGGCGAACCCGGAAGTAACGGAACGCACTACTTCCGGGTTCGGTGGTTCGCGCGTGCGCAGGCGTGGCAAATGACATCGCGCGGGTGCGCCGAATCGCGTCGCACGCATGCGCAGGCGCAGCGCTTCAGGTTACGCAGGTCACGGGTTACGAATGGGGCTCGTAAGTGAAATCTCTCCCTGCCTCCATTTCTTCCCCTTCTATTTGCCAGGAGGTGATGGGACCAGTGGCCACGATCTTCGTTTTTTTGATACCATATTTTGCGCTCTCCTCTTTCACCCTCATTCAAAGGTTCTTTAATTCCTCCTCACTTTCTGCCATCAAGGTTGTGTCATCAGCATATCTGAGGTTGTTGATATTTCTTCCGGCAATCTTAATTCCGGCTTGGGATTCATCCAGTCCAGCCTTTTGCATGATGAATTCTGCATATAAGTTAAATAAGCAGGGAGACCATATATTAGTTTCACCTTTTAAGTTGAATTAAACTTAAAATCTTAAACTTCACCAATCTATTAGTTTCACCTTTTAAGTTGAATTGCTGAAAGAAACGAACCTTTCCACGATATTTTAATTTTTCGAGTTCCACCTGTATATTAGTTTCACCTTTTGAGTTGAATTACTGAAAGAAACGAACCTTTCCACGATATTATAATTTTTCGATTTTTCAACGTGTATGTATTCGGGTATGTTTTAAATATTTCCCAGCAACGCAAGAGACGTCTCGCTGGCACAAGAGAGCAAAAAGGCTGCGATGAACACCCAGGTGCTCTCTGTATTAATATCATCAATATTTACTGTATTAAAATTATTAATATCTACTGTATTAATATTATTACTATATTAATATTGTTAATATTTAATGTATTAATATTATTAATATTTACTGTATTAATATTATTAATATCTACTGTATTAATATTATTAATATTACTGTATTGATATTATTAATATTTACTGTATTGATATTATTAATATTTACTGTATTGATATTATTAATATTTACTATATTTATATTAATATCTACTGTAATATTATTAATATTTACTGTATTAAATATTATATTTACTGTATTGATATTATTAATATTTACTGTATTGATATTAATATCTGCTGTATTATATTATTAATATCTACTGTATTAATATTATTAATATTTACTGTATTGATATTAATTATCTATTATTATTATTATTAATATTCTACTGTATTTAAATTATTAATATTTACTGTATTAATATTATTAATATACTGTATTGATATTTACTATATTATTATTAATATTTGCTGTATTAATATCATTAATATTTACTATTAATATTATTAATATCTACTGTATTGATATTTACTATGTAATATTATTAATATTTACTATTAATATTATTAATATTTACTGTATTAATATTTACTATAGTAATATTATTAATATTTACTGTATTAATATTATTAATATTTACTGCATTAATATTATTTTTGTTTGGTTTCTTCTCTCTCTCTCTCTCTCTCTCTCTCTCTCCCCCCGCCTTTTCTACCCTCCGCCTCTTCACTTGATGAAGTTAAACTCCAATCTCTGGGGTTCAAAACTGGATTGGCATCCAAATAAAACAGAGCAGTTGGTTGGGTTGGGGGTTGCGCAGTCTGGGGGGAGAGAAACAGCAGGTTTTCGCTGGAAGGGACAACCGGCTTTATTTCCCTCTTGGTGCCTGACAAGGAAGCAGATGTCCTCGGATTATTATTTTTACCTCCAGTAATGGCTAGGCCTTTCTCGCCTATCCTCCCAGGTACACGCGTCTTGCTCTCTCGCAGATGCTCAGGTGAGTTTGGCGGCGGTTCAAAGCGGTCCTCCCCGAAGCTATGGCGCCACCTGGAAACGGGGAATTGAAGGAGGAGGAGGAGGAGGAGGAGGAGAGGAGGAGGAAGGAGAAGGAGAAGAAGAAGAAGAAGAAGAAGAAGAAGAAGAAGAAGAAGAAGAAGAAGAAGAACCCCCTGCCAAGCAGGAATATTCCTGACAATCATAGAATAGAGTTGGAAGAGACCCCAAGGGCCATCCAGTCCAACCCCCTGCTAAGCAGGAAACCCCATCAAAGCATTTGATCTCCCGCTTTATCACTACCCGAAGGAGTCTCAAAGCGGCTAACATTCTCCTTTCCCTTCCTCCCCACAACAAACACTCTGTGAGGTGAGTGGGGCTGAGAGACTTCAGAGAAGTGGGACTAGTCCAAGGTCACCCATGGCACCTCTCTGTCGTACCCTCCTCCTTGTGCCCTCCATCTTTCCCAACATCAGGATCTTTTCCAGGGAGTCTTCTCTTCTCTTCTCACGAGGTGGCCAAAGTCTTGGAGCTTCAAGTCTGTCCTTCCAGTGAGCACTCAGGGCCGATTTCCTTATCAATGGATCGGTTGGATCTCCTCGTAGTCCATGGGACTCTCAAGCGTCTCCTCCAGCGCCAGAATTCAAAAGCAGCCATTCTTCGGCGATCAGCCTTCTTGATGGTCCAGCTCTCACCTCCGTACATTGCTACTGGAGAAACCATCAAAAAAACGAAGATCATGGCCACTGGTCCCATCACCTCCTGGCAAATAGAAGGGGGAAGAAATGGAGGCAGTGAGAGATTTTACTTTCTTGGGTTCCATGATCACTGCAGATGGTGACAGCAGTCATGAAATTAAAAGACGCCTGCTTCTTGGGAGGAAAGCAATGACAAACCTAGACAGCATCTTAAAAAGCAGAGACATCACCTTGCCAACAAAGGTCCGTATAGTTAAAGCTATGGTTTTCCCAGTAGTGATGTATGGAAGTGAGAGCTGGACCATAAGAAGGCTGATCGCCGAAGAATTGATGCTTTTGAATTATGGTGCTGGAGGAGACTCTTGAGAGTCCCATGGACTGCAAGAAGATCAAACCTATCCATCCTTAAAGAAATCAGCCCTGAGTGCTCACTGGAAGGACAGATCCTGAAGTTGAGGCTCCAGTACTTTGGCCACCTCATGAGAAGAGAAGACTCCCTGGAAAAGACCCTGATGTTGGGAAAGATGGAGGGCACAAGGAGAAGGGGACGACAGAGGACGAGATGGCCACCTCATGAGAAGAGAAGACTCCCTGGAAAAGACCCTGATGTTGGGAAAGATGGAGGGCACAAGGAGAAGGGGACGACAGAGGATGAGATGGTTGGACAGTGTTCTCGAAGCTACTAACATGAGTTTGGCCAAACTGCGAGAGGCAGTGAAGGATAGGCGTGCCTGGCGTGCTCTGGTCTATGGGGTCACGAAGAGTCGGACACGACGGAACGACTGAACGACAACAACAACATTTGCATCTAGAAAATGAATGTTCATTGGGAAAAGATAGGAAGTCCAATCATTGCGATGAAGGATCTTTTTAATTTTATTTTTTATTTTCCTTTTGCACGTTGTTTCTGTTTAATATGGGTTAATGTTTATAATCAACGCAACTTCCTTTTTCCTTTCTTTCTTTTATGACGATTAGCATCTGAATTATTTTTATGGGTAGGAGGAAGGAAAGACGAGAGAGCCGACGACAGACAAACCACATATGGGAATGTACATGTACAATAAGCATAACATTGACGATGCACCGGCGGACGTTTGAAGTTGGAAAATATAACAAAGCAAAAAAATTAAAAATTAAAAAAATTGGAGCTCGTCTTATACATGGGGGTGTCTTAAGACACGGGAAAATATGGTATTTTCACTTCCAGGGACTTGTTGCCATTGCTCCCCCCAGCTCAGCCCGGATTTGAAATCCGTATGGACTTCAGTTGCCAACCCATAGCTGTCCACTTTTTTAAAGGGAAAATTCCCTGATTCCAAATAGGATTCCTCGCAAGAAGAGGGGAAAGTTGACAGCTACGTCCGGACCTGGCCAAAACCTCTGAAAACATTCACCTCTTTCCTAAACCTCAAATTTCCGGCTCTTACGGTAGTTTAACTGGAGGGAGGTACTGCCATCTCGTGGCGAGCCATGTCGTCTGAAATGCATTCGACTAGATAAAAAAAATCCCTTCCAGTAGCACTTTGAAGGGTAAAGGGAGCCCTGACCGTTCGGTCCAGTCGCGGACGACTCTGGGGTTGCAAGGAGTCCATCCTTAAACAAATCAGCCGTGAGTGCTGACTGGAAGGCAAATCCTGAAGCTGAGGCTCCAAGACTTGGTCCACCCCATGAAAAGAGAAGACTCCCTGGGAAAGACCCTGATGTTGGGAAAGATGGAGGGCACAAGGAGAAGGGGACGACAGAGGACGAGATGGCCACCTCATGAGAAGAGAAGACTCCCTGGAGAAGACCCTGATGTTGGGAAAGATGGAGGGCCAAGGAGAAGGGGACGACAGAGGACGAGATGGTTGGACAGGGTTCTCGAAGCTACCAACATGAGTCTGACCAAACTGCGGGAGGCAGCGGAAGACAGGAGTGCCTGGTGTGCTCTGGTCCATGAGAAGAGAAGACTCCCTGGAGAAGACCCTGATGTTGGGAAAGATGGAAGGCGCAAGGAGAAGGGGGCGACAGAGGACGAGATGGCCACCAAGTGAGAAGAGAACACTCCCTGGAAAAGACCCTGATGTTGGCAAAGATGGAGGGCACAAGGGGAAGGGGATGACAGAGGACAAGATAGCCACCTAGCGAGAAGAGAAGACTCCCTGGAAAAGACCGTGATGTTCAGAAATATGGAGGGCACAAGGAGAAGGGGACAACAGAGGACGAGATGACCACCTCATGAGAAGAGAAGTCTCCCTGGAGAAGACCCTGATGTTGGGAAAGATGGAGGGCACAAGGAGAAGGGGGCGACAGAGGATGAGATGGCCATACTTATGAGAAGAGAAGACTCCCTGGAAAAGACCCTGGATGTTGGGAAAGATGGAGGGCACAAGGAGAAGGGGACGACAGAGGACGAGATGGCCACCTCATGAGAAGAGAAGACTCCCTGGAAAAGACCCTGATGTTGGGAAAGATGGAGGGCACAAGGAGAAGGGGACGACAGAGGATGAGATGGTTGGACAGTGTTCTCGAAGCTACCAACATGAGTCTGACCAAACTGCGGGAGGCAGGGGAAGACAGGAGGGCCTGGCGTGCTCTGGTCCATGGGGTCCCAAAGAGTCGGACGCGACTGAACGACTGAACAAGAAGAATGTGAAAGGTTTCGGGGAGTGGGTGGAAACAGTGACTCATCTTGCAGATACAAGGACTCGCACAAGACGCAACAACGATGGGAACTCTGGAGATTTCCATTCGGCTGCCCCCTCCTCCCTCGGCCCCCCGCCGGCGGGCATAAAGGTCTTTTCAGCAAAAGGGCAGAGGCTTGCATTTTGGAGGGATCCCAAATCACACAAACAAACCCCACCAACAGGGAAATGTCGAGAATCCGTTGCTCTTTTCCAACTGCAACCCCTCTCTCCTTTGGGATTTGTCCAACGGATGAGCTCTGGGGCCCAAACTAGCAACTCAAATTTCTTCTCCGTCATCATTATTGATTTCTGTAAGGTTTATTTTTTTTAAAACATAGATAATATCATAAACATTTTTTTTTTTTTTTTAAAGCTAGGACAGGGGTGTCCAACTCCCAAGAGACTGCGGAAGACGGAAGGAAAGAAGGGGGGGGTGAGAGAGAGAGAGAGAGAGAGAGAGAGAGAGAGAGAGAGAGAGAGAGAGGAGGAGGAGGAAGGAAGGAAGGAAGGAAGGAAGGAAGGAAGAAGGAAGGAAGGAAGGAAGGAAGGAAGGAGGAAGGAGTGAGAGAAGGAGGGAAGAAGGAAGGAAGGGTGAGACAGAGAGAGAAGAGAGAGAGGAGGGAGGAGGAGGAGAGGAGGAAGGAAGGAAGGAAGGAAGGAAGGAAGGAAGGAAGGGGTGAAAGACATGGTGCTGTGGGTTAAACTACAGAGGCTAGGGCTTGCTGATCGGAAGAAGGAAGGAAGGGGTGAGACAGAGAGAGACAGACAGAGAGAGAGAGAGAGGAGGAGGAGGAGGAAGGAAGGAAGGAAGGAAGGAAGGAAGGAAGGAAGGAGAGACATGGTGCTGTGGGTTAAACCACAGAGCTAGGGCTTGCCGATTGGAAGAAGGAAGGAAGGGGTGAGAGAGAGAAGAGAGAGAGGAAGGAAGGAGGAAGGAAGGAAGAAGGAAGGAAGGAAGGAAGGAAGGAAGGAAGGAGAGACATGGTGCTGTGGGTTAAACCACAGAAGCTAGGGCTTGCCGATTGGAAGAAGGAAGGAAGGGGTTAGGAGAGAGAGAGAGAGAGAGAGAGGAGGAAGGAGGAAGGAAGGAAGGAAGGAAGGAAGGAAGGAAGGAAGGAAGGAGAGACATGGTGCTGTGGGTTAAACCACAGAGCCCAGGGCTTGCTGATCGAAAGGTCAGCGGTTTGAATCCCCGCAATGACGGGGCGAGCTCCCGTCGCTCGGTCCCTGCTCCTGCCCACCTAGCAGTTCGAAAGCACGTCAAAAGTGCAAGTAGATAAATAGGTACCGCTCCGGCGGGAAGGTAAACGGCGTTTCCGTGCGCTGCTCTGGTTCGCCAGAAGCGGCTCGGTCCTGCCGGCCACATGACCCGGAAGCTGGACGCCGGCTCCCTTGGCCAGTAACGTGAGATGAGCGCCGCAACCCCAGAGTCGGACACGACTGGACCTGATGGTCAGGGGTCCCTTTACCTTTACCTTTACAGTTAGGCAAAGAAGGATTCAAGGTATATTGAATTATAGATTACAGTACAATAGTTGCAATGGACAAAGGAAATGCGAGAAAATGAGAATGGGAAAAAGAAGGCAGCAGAAAGGAGGGAGGGAGGGAGGAAGAAGGAAAGGAAGGAAGGAAGGAAGGAAGGAAGGAAGGAAGGAAGGAAGGAAGGAAGGAAGGAGGCAAAGTATGAACCTTTGTGTCAGTGAAGCTGGCAGGAAGGAGGGATCCTGGGATCAGGGAGGATCCTCCCGGGAGGTCCTCTCCTACAGGAAAACTTCCAATGATTGGGACCCTTCCGGGGCACAAATGCAAAAGTGACCCCTCCCGCCTTTCTAGGGGCGAAGGTTAGGAAGGAAAGGGAAGGAAGGAAGGAAGGAAGGAAGGAGGAAGAAGGAAGGAAGGAGGGAGGAGAGGGAGAAGAGGAAGGAAGGAAGGAAGGAAGGAAGGAAGGAAGGAAGGAAGGAAGGAAGGGCTTAGTCCTGCTGGCCACATGACCCGGAAGCTGTACGCCGGCTCCCTCGGCCAGCAAAACGAGACGAGCGCCGCAACCCCAGAGTCATCCGCGACTGGACCTGATGGTCAGGGGTCCCTTTACCTTTCCTTGTTCATATGCAAATGACGGCTGGGGTGGGGCTGCAGGCATGGGGAAATGGATCAGAAAATGGACATCGGGTTAAGACAGGGGTAGGCAACCGAAGCCCCGTCGGCAAGATGCGACCCATAGGCCTTCTCAATCTGGCTCGCCGACGGTCCGAGAATCAGCGTGTTTTGACCTGATGTCAAAGAATGTGTTCTTTTATTTCAAATGCATCTCTGGCTTATTTGTGGGGCCTGCCTGGTGTTTTTACATGAGTAGAATGTGTGCTTTTATTTCAAATGCATCTCTGGCTTATTTGTGGGGCCTGCCTGGTGTTTTTACATGAGCAGAATGTGTGCTTTTATTTCAAACGCATCTCTGGCTTATTTGTGGGGCCTGCCTGGTGTTTTACATGAGCAGAATGTGTCCTTTTATTTAAATGCATCTCTGGGTTATTTGTGGGGCCTGCCTGGTGTTTTACATGAGCAGAATGTGTGCTTTTATTTAAAACGCATCTCTGGGTTATTTGTGGGGCACAGGAATTCATTCATTCTTTTCCCCCAAAATATAGTTGAAAAACGTTTGCTGACCCCTGGTATAGCTGGACACAATGCCTGCCATTTTCTGCAGTAACAACAACAACAACAACAACAATAATAATAATAAATATTTTTTATTTCTACCCCGCCCTTCCCAATCCATATTAGAATATTTTTCCAGCACGGCACTTCTTCTGCTTCTTTCTCTCTCCCCAAGCGCGAGGTTTCGTGGAGAGTTTTATTTTCGATAAATGCAAACCGCGCCGGGAAACCGTCGTATAACAAGCCGTCCCGGACGCGTCAGGTTTAATCTCCCCTTTGCAGACCCTCCTCGTTGTCCGGCTGTGAAAAGCGCGGCTCGGAGGCCCTGCCATCAATTGCCGGTTTTATGTTCTCTCATGACAGGTACATTGTCCGGTGGGACCGGCCGCATTGTGCGTCGGCACAGCAGAGCGCCGGCTGTTGATTCTGTTGAGAGAGGCTTCCGGGTGGGTGGACGGGGGTAGGAAGAGATGCTGGACGGAGTGGGATCCCCTCCAGCAATCTTCTCTCACAAGCACAAACTTTTGGAAAGGAGAGAATCATAGAATCCTACAGTTGGAAGAGACCCCAAGGGCCATCCAGTCCAACCCCCTGCCAAGCAGGAAACCCCATCCAAGCATTCCTGACGGACGGCTGTCAAGCCTCCGCTTCAAGACCTCCAAAGAAGGAGACTCCGCCACACTCCTTGGCAGCAAATCCCAGCTCTTACTCACAGGAAGTTCTTCCTAATGTTTAGGTGGAATCTTCTTGAGTTTGAATCCATTGCCCCGTGTCCGCTTCTCTGGAGCAGCAGAAAACAACCTTTCTCCCTCCTCTAGATGACATCCTTTGATATATTTGAACATGGCTATCATATCACCCCTTAACCTTCTCTTCTCCAGGCTAAACATACCCAGCTCCCTAAGCCGTTCCTCATAAGGCATCGTTTCCAGGCCTTGGACCATTTTGGTTGCCCTCTTCTGGACACGTTCCAGCTTGTCAGTATCCTTCTTGAACTGTGGTGCCCAGAACTGGACACAGTATTCCAGGTGAGGTCTGACCAGAGCGGAATACAGTGGTACTATTACTTCCTTGATCTAGACGCTATACTCCTATTGGATGCAGCCCAGAATTGCATTGGCTTTTTTAGCTGCCCTGAGTGCTCACTGGAAGGACAGATCCTGAAGCTGAGGCTCCAAGACTTTGCCACCTCATGAGAAGAGAAGACTCCCTGGTGTTGGGAAAGATGGAGGGCACAAGGAGAAGGGGACGACAGAGGATGAGATGGTTGGACAGTGTTCTCGAAGCTACCAACATGAGTCTGACCAAACTGCAGGAGGCAGGGAAGACAGGAGTGCCTGGCGTGCTCTGGTCCATGAGAAGAGAAGACTCCCTGATGTTGGGAAAGATGGAGGGCACAAGGAGAAGGGGGGACAGAGGACGAGATGGCCACCTCATGAGAAGAGAAGACTCCCTGGAAAGACCCTGATGTTGGGAAAGATGGAGGGCACAAGGAGAAGGGGACGAGATGGCCACCTCATGAGAAGAGAAGACTCCCTGGAAAAGACCCTGATGTTGGGAAAGATGGAGGGCGCAAGGAGAAGGGGACAACAGAGGACGTGATGGTGGGACAGGGTTCTTGAAGCTGCCAACATGAGTGTGACCAAACTGCGGGAGGCAGCGGGAGACAGGAGGGCCTGGCGTGCTCTGGTCCATGGGGTCACGGAGCCTCGGACACGACTAAACGACAAATCCATGCGCTGCACAGCGTCTTGTGAGGCACACCAGCTTCATCCTCGCCTCCCTCCCTGACGGGCTCCGGGCACCAGGTTGCATCCATGGAGCTGGTATTCAAAGAGCAAACAGGGACCTCAATGGCAACCGCTGCCCAGGCAGCGGTTGTCAAGAAACCAGCCATCTGTTGGAGGAGCCAAAGGCATCTCATTGATGGCTCCCAGTCTGTTTCCCAGCACAATTCAAAGTGTTGGCGCTGACCTTGAAAGCCCTAAACGGCCTCGGTCCAGTATACCCGAAGGAGCGTCTCCACCCCGGACACCGGGGTCCATCTCCCGAGGGCCTTCTGGCGGTTCCCTCGCTGCGAGAAGCCAAGCTACAGAGAACCGGGCAGAGGGCCTTCTCGGTGGTGGCGCCCGCCCGGTGGAACTCCCTCCCACCAGATGTCCAAGAGAAAAGCAACTACCGGACAGGCTAGGTTGTAGAAAGGAAGTTAGGTAGGTATGTGTTTAAGTGTTGAGGTTTAGGATAAGAGATAGAGATAATTATTTTGATATTGATATAATATAGGTTAAGTGATAAGAGATGTTAAATGATAAGTTGTTGTTAGAAAATAAATAGAAATTAATTTTGCAAGTTACAGAAAGATATTTACAAGGGACGCAGAAGGAGGAGACAGGAGGAAGTCCAATTAAGATGTGAAGAAAATACAATTTGTTAAGGATAGAATTATCTTTGTAGTGTGGTTTTTCTTTATGTAGTTGTTATTGTTATTTTTATGTCGTTGTTTTTTTTTATTTGTTATGCTTAAAATTTTCTTAATAAATATTATTTAAAAAAAGAAAAAGAAAAACAACTACCTGACATTCAGAAAATGCCTGAAGGCAGCCCTGTTTAGGGAAGTTTTTAATCTGTGATATTTTTATGTGTTTTAAGATTTGTGGAAGCCCCAGAGTGGCTGGGGAACCCAGCCGGATGGGTGGGGTACAAATGGCAGATTTCAACTCAACGAGCCCAATTTTCCAGGACTCAGGAAGGCAGGAAGGTGAGCTCCCGGAAAAACAACAGCGATAAGAACTCCTCCTAAGGCTAAGCTGTGGACTAACAGAGCAAGAATTCTTTCTTTAATTTAATTTTTTTTATTGAATGTTGTGTTGCCATACACAGATTCAAGTGATTGCTGGATGGCCATCTGTCTTGTACGACCGAGTTGAGATTCGCGCATTGCAGGGGGTTGGGATGGATGACCGCTGGGGGTCCCTCCCAACTCTACAATTCCTTGATTCTATGAAGCACACATTGGGCCAGTTTCTCTCTCTCTCTCTCTCTCTCTCTCTCTCTCTCTCTCTCTCTCTCTCCTCCCACAAACACACAAACTTCTGAATGCCTCATTGCCAACGCCAAGAAATTCCCCGCTCAGGGTGCCGTCCGTCTTTCGGACAATGGCTTCCTCAGCCAACAGAAAGAAAAGATGGATGGATGGCTTGGGCAAACCGCATTCTTCCCCTTTCCAGGGAGATGTTCCCCTTTGGGCAAGGCCCCATTGAAGAGACAGACTCCTCCCTAAGGATGGGGGGTTTGCGCTGCCCCTCAGACTGGCTTTGTCCTCCTGGGCCGAGGCAATTACCGAATCCCAGGCCCCCCCCACCAGCGCAGCAATAAATCTCCGAAAGAAAGCGAAAGGAGGAAAGCTGCGGTTCGGCTTTCTTTTGTCATAACGGATGACTAGTGACTGTTTTCGCGAGGAAACGACGCGGCCTGGATCCCATCGCGCGGGCGGATAGCCGCTTTGGAGGCTGCAGAGAAACATCTTACTGCTTTGGGGGGGGAATCCATTGTCTAGGGTCTATTGTCTGGGGTCTATGGTAGACCATCAACTTGACATGAGTCCACAGTGTGATGCAGCGGCTAAAAAAGCCAATGCAATTCTGGGCTGCGTCAAAAAGCCAATGCAATTCTGGGCTGCATCAATAGGAGTATAGCGTCTAGATCAAGGGAAGTAATAGTACCACTGTATTCCGCTCTGGTCAGACCTCACCTGGAATACTGTGTCCAGTTCTGGGCACCCCAGTTCAAGAAGGATACGGACAAGCTGGAAGGTGTCCAGAGGAGGGCAACCAAAATGGTCCAAGGCCTGGAAACGATGCCTTATGAGGAACGGCTTAGGGAGCTGGGTATGTTTAGCCTGGAGAAGAGAAGGTTAAGGGGTGATATGATAGCCATGTTCAAATATATCAAAGGATGTCATCTAGAGGAGGGAGAAAGGTTGTTTTCTGCTGCTCCAGAGAAGCGGACACGGGGCAATGGATTCAAACTCCAAGAAAGAAGATTCCACCTAAACATTAGGAAGAACTTCCTGACAGTAAGAGCTGTTGGACAGTGGGATTTGCTGCCAAGGAGTGTGGTGGAGTCTCCTTCTTTGGAGGTCTTGAAGCGGAGGCTTGACAGCCGTCCGTCAGGAATGCTTGGATGGTGTTTCCTGCTTGGCAGGGGGTTGGACTGGATGGCCCTTGGGGTCTCTTCCAACTCGATGATTCTATGATTCTATGACAGATCCTATTGTCTAGGGTCTATTGACAGATCCTGAAGTTTCCCTGATGTTGGCACAAAAGAAGGGGATAACAGAGGATGAGATGGCCATACTCATGAGAAGAGAAGACTCCCTGGAAAAGACCCTGATGTTGGGAAAGATGGAGGGCACAAGGAGAAGGGGACGACAGAGGATGAGATGGCCACCTCATGAGAGGAAGACTCCCTGAAAGACCCTGATGTTGATGGAGGGCACAAGGAGAAAGACTGATGGAGAAAAGACCCTGATGTTGGGAAAGATGGAGGGCACAAGGAGAAGGGGACGACAGAGGGCGAGATGGTTGAAATCAGCCCTGAGTGCTCACTGGAAGGACAGATCCAGGACTTTGGCCACCTCAGGAGAAGAGAAGACTCCCTGGAAAACAATATTCTAATTTTTTGAGTTTCACCAGGATAACCTTTAAAGACCTTCCATTCCTTCTCGATTCTGTCCTTTGAAACCCCTCCGATGTTTCCCATTAACTTGTTCACATTATACCAAGAACAAACTGAAAAGAAACTGAAAGCAAACTGGAAGGAATTTTTTCGTTTTGAAAATTTGTTTCGACTAAGCCAGACCAACACGGCTACCTACCTGTAACCCCACTCAAACAAACCCAGAATATCTTCTTAACGGAACTTTAAATAAGGCAAAAGTTACTATTACTCAGAGACTTCATGATGTCGAATTACAACAAGAAACGGCCTTACTCCCGGAGAAGTATAGATGTTTAAAATCTTGGCCTAACTTTGCAGCGGCCCCTTATTTAACTAATATCACTAATGAAGCCTATAGATGGGCCTTCTCTAGAGCCCGTTTCGAGACAATGCCTTCAGCAGTGCTGTATGGCAAATTTATGAAGGTTCCAATGCATGCGCGTCTCTGCCCCTGCATGTCTAACAAGGTAGAATCCGTTACTCACATCCTTTTATTTTGCGAATTCTATAGTGAAGAACGTGCTCGATATATTTTACCCCTTTTAACAAAGTTTACACCCTTACAACACTATTTGGAATCCTCCCCCGAAATTTTACGAAAATATCTTCTGGAGGATTCTTCAAGTCTAGTATCATATGATGTGGCTAAATTCTGCACTTTAGCTATTGAGAAGCGTAAATCTCTTTTATTGAATAACACATTGTAAAGTTCCTTTGTGTAATTGTTTTATCTCTGGTGATGTTGTTGCCGATTTTTCTCTGTTTGGATTTATGATTTTCTGTACTGCTGGCTTTTGCCGTAATAAAACTGACGGTTGCTGTAACCCCACACTCTCCCTATATATAAGGGTCTGGTGACTTCTGTTTCAGCGTATCTGAAGAAGTGTGCATGCACACCAAAGCTCGGACCGAGAACAAACTGAGTTGGTCTCCAAGGACCTACTGGAAGGGATTTTTTTTTTTATTTTTTATTTTGTTTTGCCTATGGCAGACCAATCTGTACTTGCCTGTAACCCCACTCTCTCACTTTATACAGGTGAAACTCGAAAAATTAGAATGTCGTGGAAAAGTCCATTTTTGTAAGCAGTTGTTTTCATTAGCTACTGGAGATTCATATACGAAATAGACTCTTCACATTCAAAGCGAGATTATGTCAAGCCTTTGCTTGTTATAATTGTGATGATTATGGCGCACAGCTGATGAAAACCCCCAAAGTTGAAATTGTTAATTTGGGGTTCTCATCAGCTGTACGCCATAATCATCACAATTATAACAAATAAAGGCTTGACATATCTCGCTTTGCATGTCATGAGTCTATCTCATATATTAGTTTCACCTTTTAAGTTGAATTACTGAAAGAAATGAACCTTTCCACGATATTCTAATTTTTTCGAGTTTCACCTGTATGTCAAGCCTTATTTGTTATAATTGTGATGATTATGGCATACAGCTGATGAGAACCCCAAATTAACAATTTCAACTTTGGGGTTTTCATCAGCTGTGCGCCATAATCATCACAATTATAACAAGCAAAGGCTTGACATATCTCGCTTTGCATGTCATGAGTCTATCTCATATATTAAACTCCAGTAGCTAATGAAAACAATTGCTGACATAAATGGACTTTTCCACGATGTTCTAATTTTTGAGTTTCACCTGGATATAAGGGTCTGGCGACTTCTGTTTCAGTGTATCCGAAGAAGTGTGCATGCACACGAAAGCTCATACCAAGAACAAACTTAGTTGGTCTCTAAGGTGCTACTGGAAGGAATTTTTTATTTTCATTTATTTTCATTTTGTTTTCAGTGGCGGGGGGAATTTTTAGGGCTTTTCTTCTCCAAAACAGCGCCAAGAGGAGGCATGAGAACCGGTCTGTGTCCTTCAAACTCTCTCCCCCTCCTTCCGACTTTGGGTGAATGAATCATACTCTTCCCCCTCCTGGGCTTGGGAGAAGGAGGGTGAGGTTTTTGTGGTGCCCTGTCTGGATGGCGCTTTGTAGGCCCTTTTGGGGGCAAAGTGCCTGAGGAGGGGGGCTGGCGGTGTAGACAGTAGAGCTGGCTTCTCTGAGCCACCAAGAACAAACTTAGTTGGTCTCTAAGGTGCTACTGGAAGGAATTTTTTATTTTATTTCGTTTTCACCTGTCAGGGATTCTTTAGCTGAGATTCCAGTGGGTTGGGCTAGATGACACTTAGGGTACCCCCTCCCCAAACCCTACAAGCCTGAGCTTCTCCGAAATCTCTCATAAGTCCCTTTCATGGCTCTTAAAAAAAAAAAAACGACTTCAGTAGTGGGGAGAATTTTTTAGGGATTTTCTTCTCCCAAACAGCGCCAAGGGGAGGCATGAGAGAACCGCCTGTCCTGACAAGATGACAGGAAGAATTCGAAACCGGCGGGACCAGAAATTCCTGAAGGATTGGACTAAATTTGAGAAATATTTGAAAGACAATTGTGGACAACAATTCACGCTGATAAAATGTCAGCTCCATTTTAAGAAATGTGACGGAAATAATTTCGGAAGGTAACAATGAATTGTCGAAACAAAATAAAATAAAAAATTCCTTCCAGTAGCAACTCAGAGACCAACTCAGTTTGTTCTTGGCTGTTACCGGTAATTGTTGCGTTAAGAAGTAACGGTGAAGTTGGAAATACGAGAAGAAATTAGGAAATTTGAAAATCTGGAGAAGTTGTTGATGGAAGTCTAAAACTCGTAGAAGAGATGAATGTCAATGGATGCTTGAAAGAATGTATGTGAAATTTAATTTAAATTGTTTAAAAGAAAAGAGAGAGAGAACAGTCTGTCCTTCAAAGTCTACCCCCCTCCTTCCGACTTTGGGTGAATGAATCATACTCTGCCCGCCCCCCAGGTTTGGGAGAAGGAGGGGTGAGGCTTTTGTGTCGCCCTGTCTGGGCGGGGCTCTGCCGGCCCTTTTTGGGCAAAGTGCCCGAGGAGGGGGCGGCGGTGACGCAGAGAGTAGCGCTGGCTTCTCTGAGCGCGCATTCCGGGTCTTATCCCGTGCGCTTTTCCCGTTTCCACCACCGTCTTTCTCCCGAAGGCGCACTGCGCGCAAGGGGAAGCGACCATGAGGGTGTCAGTGCCGTCTCCGCGCTCCCAGGTGGACAGGTGAGTCGGGGATGGGGCGCGCGCTTGGGGGGGGGGGTCGTGCGTCCTCCTGGCCGCTATCTTTCCATCCATCCGCCCCCCGAGGAGACCCGTGCGCTTCGACGGGTCGTGCGCTCTCGGGCTTTTTGCGCAGACCCCTGCGCTTCGACGGGTCGTGCGCTCTCGGGCTTTTTGCGCAGACCCCTGCGCTTCGACGGTCGTGCGCTCTCGGGGTTTTGCGCAGACCCCTGCGCTTCGACGGGTCGTGCGCTCTCGGGCGTTTTGCGCAGATTCCTGCGCTTCGACGGGTCGTGCGCTCTCGGGCTTTTTGCGCAGACTCCCGCGCTTCGAAGGGTCGTGCGCTCTCGGGCTTTTTACGCAGCAGAGGCTCTCCATGTTCGGAAGAGCGCAAGGGCTTGTTGCGCATCGGTTCCAAGCCCCTCCCCAGTCGGCCGGCTGTGCGCAGCGCCGGCCGCGCGATCCTCAAAGCAGTTGAGAGTGAGAGTGAGGAACAATCGCGGATGGATCACCCACCTCCTGGGGCGCTCTACAGGTAGAAACTCGAAAAATTAGTTACAGGTAGGTAGCTGTGTTGGTCGGCCATAGTCATATATATATATTTATATATATTTAATATTTTATTTTATTTTATTTTATTTTATTTTATTATTTTATTTTATTTTATTTTATTTTTTTTATTTTAATTTTTGGTCTCTGTAGCTGGTCTCTGAGGTGCTACTGGAAGGAGCGCCTCAGAGACCAGCTACAGGTGAAACTGGAAAAATTAGTCAAAACAAAATAAAATGAAATAATTCCTTCCAGTAGCACCTTAGAGACCAAATCAGTTTGTTCTTGGCTGTCAATTGTTGCGTTAAGAAGTAACGGAGAAGTTGGAAATACGAGAAGGAATTAGGAAATTTGAAAATCGGGAGAAGTGGTTGATGGAAGTCTAAAACACATAGAAGAGATGAATAGCAATGGATGCTTAAAAGAATGTATGTAAAAATTAATTAAAATTATTTAGAGACCAACTACAGGTGAAACTGGAAAAATGAGAATATCGTGGGAAAGTCCATTAATGGAAGCAATTGTTTTCATTAGCTACTGGAGTTTAATATGAGATACAGGTGAAACTGGAAAAATTAGTTAATTGTAGTGCGCCGTATCATTAGTATTTGGTTTTCTTCCCCTCTCTTTTTGTATTTACTTATTTTATTGTAATGATTTTGGTCCTGTATGATCTGTTATTTCCGTTATTTATGTTTGTGTGTAATATTAATAAAGATAAATTTTAAATAAAAATAAAAATAAATTATTATTATTATCATTATCATTATCATTATCATTATCATTATCATCATCATCATCATCATCACGATCTACCTGTTGGACATGCCTGCCCTAAGTTAAGGGGTTTCTCTCTCCTTCACGCAGAGAATGAAAGCTGGAAAGTTGGTCGGCATGGTCTGCACACTCTCGGCGTCTGGCTCTCTGCTTCTCGGACTGATGGTAAATTTTCTGGAGCTGGGGCGGGCATCATCATAACCATCCTCATTTTCAATTTGTGTAGCGTCGTTCTTTCTTTTTCTAATATATTTGTTGATTTTTTTAAACCAGGCCTACATAACAACAAGATATAAACAATAAGACACAGATACGACTATGTGGGATGTTAAATTTTATTTAGTAATATTATATAATAGCAGTTGTAATATTTTGTTACCTTTTTTCTCTTTGTTTGTTAAACAAAGTGAATTAATAAAAATTAAATTAAAAAAACAACAACAACAAGAAAACAACACATCGCAAACATAATACGATACAAAAAAAACAGAACGCTACGCTAATCTAAGGTTTATCTCCATTTCTCTCACACATCTTTGTTGGACTTCCTCCAACCACGCCCTTCTGGTTTCCCATATGCAGGCGGAACTCGAAAAATTAGAATATGGCGGAAAGGTTTGTTTCTTTCCGTAATTCAACTTGAAAGGTGAAACTAATAGATGAGATAGACTCATGATATGCAAAGCGAGAGATGCCCAGCCTTTACTTGTTATACAGGCGAAACTCGACAAATTAGAATATGGCAGAAAGGCTCGTTTCTTTCCTTAATTCAACTTGAAAGGTGAAACTAATAGATGAGATAGACTCATGATATGCAAAGCGAGAAATGCCCAGCCTTTATTTGTTATAATTGTGATGATGATGACGTACGGATGATGAGAACCCCAAATTCACAATCTCAATTTGGGGGTTTTCATCAGCTGTATGCCATAATCATCACAATTATAACAAGCAAAGGCTGGACATATCTCGCTTTGCATGTCACGAGTCTATCTCATATGTTAAACCCCAGTAGCTAATGAAAACAATTGCTTGCATAAATGAACTTTCCCACAATATTCTAATTTTTCAAGTTTCACCTGTATGTATATGTATGAGCAGCTGAAACCGCCCCGCCCCCACCTTAAGTTGGTTGCATGGGTTGGTAGCCAATTTCATTGTACTTCTACAATGATAATTAAAAAATCTTATCTTATCGTATCATCTTATCATCTCATCTTACAATATCATATCATCTTATCATATCATCTTATCATCTCATCTTATCATCTTATCATTTTATCATATCTTATCATCTTATCTCTTATCATGTTACCGTAGCTTATAATATTATCATCTTATCTTACAATATCATATCATCTTATCGTACCTTATCTTATCATATCATCTTATCATCTTATCATATCTTATCGTCTTATCTTATTATCTTAACTTATATCTTTTTTTAAAGTAATCTTTATTGGTTTTATTTACACACATTAAAAAATATTTACAGTCTCGTCAATACAAATAATAAAAAAAGAAGAAATAGAAGAAAACTTATATCTTATATTATCTTATCATATCTTATCATATCATCTTATCATCTTATTTCTTACCATGTTATCTTATCTTATCATGTTATCATAGCTTATCATCTTATCATATCATCTTATCATCTTATCTTACAATATCATATCATCTTATCGTATCTTCTTATCTTATCATATCATCTTTTCATCTTATCTTATAAAATCTTATCATCTTATCATATCTTATCATCTTACCATCTTATCTTATCATCTTAACTTATATCTTATCACATCCTCTCATCTTAACTTATATCTTATCTTATATCTTATCATCTTATCATCTTATCTTACCTTTTGCAAGGGCGGAAAGGGGTGGTACTGATCTTACCTGGACAGGTGAGCTCCAAAACACAGCAACTGAGTTTCCTTCGCAGGTCGGCCTTCTCCCGAGAAGCACGCTGGCGTTCGCCATACCGGCTGAAAACCAGACTGCGCCGGGTGAGTACCCTGATTTCTGTTCATGTGTATTTATTTGCTGAAGTCTTTCATTGAGAAACCAGGAATCTGTCGTTCCTGGGAATCACAGATTCGGATATACAGTCATACCCTGGGTTGCGGACGTTCCAGTTCAAAACGCCCGCAACCCGGAAGCGTTTCCGGAGCGCGCGCGACCCCCGGATGCGCAGAACCGTTCTGTGCACTTTGCGCAGAAGCGCTCGAATCGCGCTGCTTCCAGGTTTTTTTGGGGGGGCGTTCGTTTTACGCACGCCCGTGTTACGTAGCGCGATCTGAAGAAGTGCGCATGCACACGAAAGCTCATAGCAAGAACAGACTGAGTTGGTCTCTGAAGAAGTGTGCATGCACACGAAAGCTCATACCAAGAACAAACTTAGCTGGTCTCTAAGGTGCTACTGGAAGGAATTTTTTGTTTTGTTTTTGTTTCACCATAGGGGGGTTCTTATCCCAGAATCATAGAATTCTGGATTAAAAAGCAGTCTTACACGCCAGAATATACAGTACTTTCCCATATATGATTTCTCTCTCATTGGCTCATTTCCCTTGATTTCCTCGTGCTAATAATGAAAGAAACGAAAATATAGAACTACACATATGATATTCTTTTGTACCTATTTAATAATACAATACTGAAAGAAAGAAAGAAAAACAAAAGAAAGATTATTATTATTATTATTATTATTATTATTAGATGGGGAGAGGAAGCCCTTGAGATATTGTGCTCCTGAGCTGGTCCTTCCGGATCAAGACCAGAACTTTGAATTGGAAACTAACCGGTAGTCACAGACACTCCTTTAGCTCTCCTGACATGTGGTTCCCCCTACAGATCCCGGCGCCATCCCCGTGACCATTGAGACGCCGGAGGACGTGTATGAGTTCGTGCCCACCCTTCAGGACTGGTGGCACGCGGATGGCTACTGCCGGCGGCGCTTCGCTCGGTTGCCATCGGAGCTGGCATCTCTTGGAGGAAAGCTGCAGTCCGACCATCTCCGGAGCGCCGTCTGGCTGGGTGACGGGGAGGTGTTCCTGCTGAAGCCGAAGCAGAGGCGTGAGTGGAGATAGGGGGCGCTACCAGGGGCGTCGCTAGGGGGGTGCGGTGGGGGCGGTACGCCCCCGGGCGACAGGGGCGAGAAGCGGCTGAAGCCGAAGCAGAGGCGTGAGTGGAGATAGGGGGCGCTACTGAACCTCAGATAAGCCTGCTATTGTTGCTGTTCATTGTTGTTGTTTAGTCGTTCCGTCGTGTCCGACTCTTCGTGACCTCATGGACCAGAGCAGGCCAGGCCCTCCTGTCTTCCCCTGCCTCCCGCAGTTTGATCAGACTCATGTTGGCAGCTTCGAGAACACTGTCCAACCATCTCGTCCTCTGCTCCCCTTCTCCTTGTGCCCTCCATCTTTCCCAACATCAGGGAGTCTTCTCTTCTCATGAGGTGGCCAAAGTCTTGGAGCCTCAGCTTCAGGATCTGTCCTTCCAGTGAGCACTCAGGGCTGATTTCAACCATCTCATCCTCTGTCCTCCCCTTCTCCTTGTGCCCTCCATCTTTCCCAACATCAGGGTCTTTCCAGGGAGTCTTCTCTTCTCATGGACCAGAGCACGCCAGGCCCTCCTGTCTTCCCCTGCCTCCCGCAGTTTGGTCAGACTCATGTAGCTTCGAGAACACTGTCCACCATCTCGTCCTCTGTCGTCCCCTTCTCCTTGTGCCCTCCATCTTTCCCAACACCAGGGTCTTTTCCAGGGAGTCTTCTCTTCTCATGAGGTGGCCAAAGTCTTGGAGCCTCAGCTTCAGGATCTGTCCTTCCAGTGAGCACTCAGGGCTGATTTCCTTCAGAATGGATAGGTTTGATCTTCTGCAGTCCATGGGACTCTCAAGAGTCTCCCAGCACCATAATTCAAAAGCATCCATTCTTCTGAAGGTACCCCTGACGTTAGGTCCAGTGATGGACGACTCTGGGGTTGGCCGCGTTCAACTCGCTTTACTGGCCAAGGGAGCCGGCGCACAGCTTCCGGGTCATGTTGCCAGCAGGACCGAGCCGCTTCTGGAGAACCAGAGCAGCGCACGGAAACGCCTTCGACCTTCCCGCCGGAGCGGTGCCTATTGATCTACTTGCACTTTGACGTGCTTTCGAACTGCTAGGTGGCAGGAGCAGGGACCGAGCGCGGGAGCTCACCCCTCACGGGGATTCGAACCGCCGACCTTCTGATCGGCAACCCTTAGGCTCTGTGGTTTCACCCACAGCACGTCCTAAATACATCCCAAATATGGCAAACCTTTATTCATACAGAAATTGCTCCATCTCGTAGATCATTTGGGTTGCCCTTTTCTGAACTTCTTCCAACTCTACAATGTGCTTTTTGACGTGAGGCAACCGGAACTGTTTTAAATGTTGGGTCCTTGGTCACATCCCCAGTGTGGTGTAGTGGTTAAGAGCAGCGGACTCGTAATCTGGTGAACCGGGTTCGTGTCCCTTAAACCAGTGTGGTGTAGTGGTTAAGAGCAGTGGACTTGTAATCGGTGAACCGGGTTCGCGTCTCCGCTCCTCCACATGCAGCTGCTGGGTGACCTTGGGCTAGTCACACTTCTCTGAAGTCTCTCAGCCCCACTCACCTCACAGAGTGTTTGTTGTGGGGGAGGAAGGGAAAGGAGAATGTGAGCCTTTGAGACTCCTTCGGGTAGTGATAAAGCGATATCGAATCCAAACTCTTCTTCTTCTTCTTCTCTTCTTCTTTCTTCTTCTTCTTCTCCTCCTCCTCCTCCTCCTCCTCCTCCTCCTCCTCCTCCTCCTTCTTCTTCTTCTTCTCCTCCTTCTTCTTCTTCTTCTTCTTCTTCTTCTCTTCTTCTTCTTCTCTTCTTCTTCTTCTCTTCTTCTTCTTCTTCTTTCTTCTTCTTCTTCTTCTTCTTCTTCTTCTTTCTTCTTCTCCTCCTCCTCCTCCTCCTCCTCCTCTCCACCCCACCCCCAGGAAACATCTCCGCCCCGATCCTGGTATTCGAGAACAAGACGGACACCAAGTTTGCCAAGGTGCTCGCCGACTTCCCAGAGATGCCCGCCGTCAGCGCTTGCGCCCACGTCCAGTGGGACCCCGCAGCCGTTGAGATCTCCACCGTCTTCTCCTACGCCGTCCCGGCCTTCATCAACGAGTTCCAGCTGCGCGGCTTCGCCGACGAGGAGGGCTTCGTCCGGTTTGCCCTCATCCTGCACGGGCACCACTCCCCTTACCTGCCAGTTTTCCGTGCCGACGGGCGGTGGCACCACTTCTGCCTAACTTGGCAGCAACAAAACGGCGCCTGGGCCATCCACGCCGACGGGAAGGAGAAGGCCGCGGCCAACGGGCTTTCGGCCTCCCGCGCCCTGCAAGGCCATGGGACGTTCATCATCGGGCAAGACCAGGACACCCTGGGAGGGGCCTTCAAAGAGAAAGAGTCCTTCAGCGGGAACCTCACCGGTTTGCACGTTTGGCGGAGGGTTCTCAGCCGGGCGCAGGTGGAGAAGGTCCGTTCCTGCGTCCCTATTCAGGAGAGCCTCGTGTTTGCGTGGAGCAGCGAAATCCTCCAGGTGGAAGCCAGCATCCAGCAAACCACAGTGCAGCTCACCTGTCCAGGTAAATCGCTCTCAGGTTGTGACCCGCACCAGCTATCCGAATCTGGTCTGCGACGGTCGAATCACATGTCCCTGTTTTCCATTGGCGTGGTCTGGTTTGTGGGAATGTTTCGGAGTGTGGATGAGTTCCATATTTTTTGCTCCATAGGACGCACCGGACCATAGGGCGCACCTCATTTTTAGAGGAGGAAACAAGGAAAAAAATATTTTTCTGGTTTTCCTCCTCTAAAAGCCCTGTTTTTTTGAGGATCAGCTAAAAGTTTTGCAGCTTTTTGCAAAGGGAAAAGCCCTGTTTTTTTGAGGATCAGCTCAAAGTTTTGCAGCTTTTTTGCAAAGGGAAAAGCCCTGTTTTTTGGATCAGCTAAAAGTTTTGCAGCTTTTTTGCAAAGGGGAAAAGCAAAGAGGAAAATTTTATGGGGTTCAACTCACATTTCTGAAAAATCTTAAGGAAAGGGAGCAGTTTCTACTGTTTGCAGACAGATAATCTAATCAGCCAATCCCATGTCCTCCTCCTCCTCTTCCTCCTCCTCCTCCTCCTCCTCCTCTTTCCTCTCCTCCTCCTCTCCTCCTCTCCTTTCCTCCTCCTTCTTCTTCTCCTCCTCCTCCTCCTTCTCCTTCTCCTCTCCCAGGTCCTGTGGAGGAATGCCGTATGTTTCAGCTCGCCCGGGGAAGCCTCGCTTACGCCCCCTGCCTGCAGCGGCAGCCTTTCGTCTGCCACTACAAAAAAGGTATCGCCATTCCGACTATCCTCATCTCCAGACCCAAAACTGTGACAACAGTCCTCTTAAGACCAAGGTCCCCATTCCTTTGGGCCGGCAATCGGTGGGCCAGAGGGAAGTTGGGTGGCGCAACAGGTGTAACTCTGAGTTTGTCCACTCGC